>BQNB010078970.1:0-26471 GCA_026074375.1 Tanacetum coccineum
TCTCGGTTTCATTGATCTTGTTGATTTTTAGACTTATATATATTTTATATTTTATCATATATTATATATTTAGTGTAAAAAATAAGCGATCAATTTTTGGCGCCGTTGCCGGGGAGGCTGTGAAACCGATTATCGTTACGTTTGTCAGTGTGTGTTTGAATCTGTGTATATTTTCTTTTATAAACATATAAAAAAATATACAAAAATATTTTTCATTTTCTTTTATTAGTATAATTATCATATAGAAACAAAAGAAAAAAACCAAAAATATAAAAACATTGTCCATAAAAAAGAAATAAAATTCACAAATCGGTAAAAATGCCAAAATATAATATTCTCAATTGAGGTATTATCATAATAAATTCCGGTGAACTTGTTGGTTCCCAACTCGAACAAAAGATTTAAAACTTGCCAATTGTGTCTCTTACGGACGTAACGCTCCACTTTGAAAGCTAAACAAACTACAAAGTGGGTAAAGTGAGGTTTTTCCAAGGAACTACACCCGAAAGTAGAAATAGCTTCGCGCTATTTCCTACTCTCTCCGCTCCACTATGTGCGTTATCTTTTTGAGAGCTACCTAGATAAGATATAAATATTTGGTGTTTTGAGATGTTTTATCTCAATTGTCCGTAAAAATCAATTGTTAATAAATTCATTGAAAACCCAAAAAAAATTAGTGTATATTTTCTTTTTATTTTTATATTTTGTGCATGCGCACTCGTTGCTCAAGCCCGTATACGTCGACAAACCACAAGGTCCGACAAACTTCTGTGAATCATCCAAAACTTGAGAAACCTGATAATACCTCCCTATTTACATGCTGATAATCCGTACTATGGCGCAACAGCTCGAAGTCACTCAACCAGAGGACAGATGCGATAGGTTTATTCCGGAAATCACCGCGAATAACTTTGAGATCAAGCATGTAGGTCCTTGTGAATTCTTGTCCCAAAACAAGCAATTTTTTTGAAATGACAAATAAGACTCCACATGCTCGACATCCGTTATTCAACAAGATCACTCTACTATGAAGATTCCGATCGTGCCAAATACGTTCGGTTAAACTTCTAGCTTTTTCCTGTTTTCCCTCGAAGGGCAGCCCAGATATGGCTAGAAAAAGAACCCCCTCGGTCTATTGAAACATGGGATGATCTTGTTGTCAAAATTTATTATACAATTCTTCCATCCCATCTTAAAGACGACAAATCTTAGAAATGAAATCACGAGATTTCAGCAAAAATTTGATTGAGACGTTTTAATGAGGCTTGGGATCGTTTCAAATTGATCTTTTAAAGGAAAGCCCTCATCATCGGGTTTTACCAGAATTGCATCAACTAATACAATTCTATAAATGCCCTAAACTCAATTGATCAAATTCATTGAACTCTGCTGCAGAGGTAACTTCTTAGACACATGGCCATCGAGAATGTTTACAAATCATCGAGAGCAAGTCTAAGGTACTCAATAAGAAACAAAGCTGTGTAGCTAAAAGGATACAACTCTTCCACCCCAGCAGTCTCATCTGATTTTACTGAACTCAAGAACAAGGTTCGGGCATGAATTCTCTGACAGAAAGAACCAAAACCCCAACAGCTATCCCCCCGCCCCCGTAAAAGCGGTTGAACAAAGTTGTGTAATTGTGGGGGAGGTCATTCTTATCAAAACTGTCCAGCCACTAATAGCAACATTTACCATGACAATATCCAAGAGTATGTGTCCCAGGCCGCTTACGGCCAATTTCAACCAAGCTAATTCTGGTTTATACGATCCCTCCCCCCCTCGCGATGGTCTCAAAACAAATGCGACCGTCCAGGTTTTTCTCCCATTCAGAATCCTCAATAGCAAATATCAAACAATTTCAATCGGATGAATAACTTCAATCAAAACAGAGTGAACAATTCAACCAAGGTCAATTTATCGACCTCCGGCAATCAACCAGTAGCTCATCAATGACCTGCTCCTCAGACACAACGGTGTGTCAAAAACAGATTTTGAAAGATATTTCACACCAATGATGCAGTGTTTGATAAACATGTCAAAACCAAGTACAAAACCTGCAATCCCAAATGGCAAATTTGACTGACATAGCCCCCCCCCCCTTTCAAAATTTTGTTTACTACTAATATCAGCTTCTACTTCCGGTTCGGAACTCTTCCTGGTAACACTGTAACCAACCGAAAGGAAGATTTAAAAGGTATCACTTACCCCGACGTGGTATTACCATCCAAGGACCGAATGCCTTAATCATGACGCCTAAGTTGACAAATGACAAGATGCCTCCTGCTAATAACTATGCACCAAAGACGTCCAACCTCCTGTTGTTCAAATTTAGTGTCCTCGTATCCAAATCCTGTTCCCAATGTTTGCTCCTTTGTGCTCCAGGTTCCTAAGCATCAATTTCCCATTTTCCATCAAGAAGAAATGATAATAGGCGCAAGGGAAAAAGCTAACGACCAAATCGAGAAATTTCATATGAAATCATTAGAGATTTGAGTTGCGAGATTAGCTTATACCCAATGCCTTGATGCTCATGCCTAAATTTTGCTTCGACTTAAAAACCTTAACAGGAAACCAAAGAAAAGATAGAGCGAATTAGGCAAGAACCCTATTGAATGAGAACTTTTCAGCGGTCATCCTCAACAATTAACCAAAGAAACTTGGAGACCCCTGCCGAGTTTTTCCTGATTCCATGTGAATTTACGGGATTACCTAACATGCAACCGCATTAAGCCGATCTTGTGCGAGCATTAATCTCATGCCTTATTCGGTATGAAACAATCTAACTCTTCCGAATTAACCCCGACTTGCATGACACTAAGATTGACCTAGCAGACCCGTATCGATCACTAAACCGATCGGATATCCGCTGAAGATGTCTTTGTAAATGTGGGAAAATTTCCAATTTCCAACTACGAACTTTGGGTAGTGTTGATTTTGAAACCATACCCCCTAGATACATAATTCTCAGGGCGATGTTTCTTGAAAAACCCAGTCATTAAACTTTGATAGAGTTTATGAATTGAGAGATTACCCTTCGTGTTGGCAAAGAAGCCATCACATCAATCTGTACCAAACTTTAAGATAACCACGCTAATACAAACCATATGACAGGTAAAATAAAATCGACGTCATCGAATTGCTTGTATGAGTATCTCAAAAGATGGTCCAGGATTTTTCAAACGTGACGTCAGAGGCAATCCCACTCACATATTTTGAAGCCAAATTTTTTCTACTACTTCTCCAAATCTCACTCCTTCCGGGGACAGTGAATTTCCTTTTATTTGAAAAGCAGATTCGTTTCTTGTCTAGAAGATGATCCAACTTCATCTGAAGTATGATTCCGAACATCATCAGGATCCTGAGGGGACATCCTGCTTTTCTAGAAGCAATTTTGAAACATTTAACCACCACCCCCCACCCCAAACAAGATCAATAACTGCCTTAGTTTAGAAAGAACTCAAACTCTATGAACTAAAATAGTAATCTTCCGTTAGGATGAACCTCCTAGGTTGAACTCAAGGAACTTGCCACCCATCTGAATACTGCATTTTTAGAAGGTGACGAACAAGTTGTGCCTGTCATAATTGTAAAGACTTAAAGATGATGAAAAGGCAGCACTTCTCAGTTCTCAAGTCCCACAATCTAGCCATCCCTTAGGAAACTCTCCGATATAAAGGTGTGATGCCCAGAATTTTGTACTCACAAAATTCTAATTTAAGAGGACTGATAACGAACCAACTGTGCCAAGTCCATAGAGAGGGTAAACCTAAAAATCCAGATGCGTTAACAAAGAAGAGGTTGAAATAAACTCCTTGACGCTTGGATTGATTACCCCATCTCTGACAGCCCTTGGGTAAGCCCGGTACAACACTGTGTACCCTAAGAATAGGAGGCATGACCCGATCATCAACACAAATGAAGAGAAAAACTAATTCCTACTCGATATTGGTCACCGGATGGCGATTAATGATTGATTACAGAAAGCTTAATGAATCCAACCCGGAAAATCACTTCCATTTGCCCTTCATGACCAAATGCTCGAAAGACACAAGAAAACCAAATACTACTGGTTTCCAATCGATGCTTTCGCGTTATTTTCCAAGATCCCAATTGACCCACAAAGATCAAGAAAAGACAACACCTTTACACTTGCCCAAATAAAAGCGGCACTTTCAGCCTATCGTCCGCATGCCTTTTGGGCTATGCAATGCTCCTTGCAACGTTCCAAAGATGTATGATGGCAATCTACCCACGATATGATTTGTAAAAAACGATGGTAGTATTATTATTGATGACTTTTCGGACTTCGGGGGACTCGTTTCTCTACTTGCCTATCCTATTTGGAAAAGAATGTTGAAAGTCTGTGTGAAGTCACCAATTTGTCATTAAACTGGGTATAAGATAGCCATTTTATGTGAAGGAAGGCATTGTTCTCGGACACAAAATTACTAAATTCGGTACTTGAGTTTGATAGAGCTAAGGTTCCGAAGTAATAGCTAAACTCGGCTCATCCGACTACTGTCAAAGGTGTCCTAGTTTCCTTGGGCAAACGCCAGTTTTAACCGACGATTCATTCAGGACTTCTCAAAAATTGCCCGTTCCTATGACTCATTTCTTGAAAAAGAGACCCATTTTCTTCTATGAATGTGTAATTCGATTCCTTTAATACAACTCAAAAGAAAATTGACTAGGCTGCCGATCTTAATTTGCTCCCGACTGGGACTTGCCCTTTGAAACTAAATGTGCGATGCAAGCGACTTCGCAATTGGGCGTCCTCGGCAAGAAAAAAACCAAGCATTTTCCAAGCTATACACTATGCTAGCAAGACTATAAACGAGGCTCAAACTCACACACTAGCTACCGAAAAGGAATTACTTGCTGTGGGGTATGCCTTTGAGAAATTCTCCGGTCATAATCCATGATGATGTCCAAAACTAGTGTAATACTACCCTTCTGCCATCAAGTATCCTCTTGCCAAAGTCGGATGCTAAGGCAAGACTCATGTGGGTGGCTCCTATTGCTCTAAGAATTATGATAATGAAATTCGAGACCAAAAAAGGAGTCTGAAAATCTCACCACCGATCTTCTGATCGCAGACTGAAAAACCTCATCAAGACAAACTCGAGACCAAAGAAATCAATGAAGCATTTCCTCTCGAAAACTCATTGTTCTGTTGCTCTTTCAAGATCATTAGTACCAACATGGTTTGCCAGATTTTGCAAACTACCATATGCGAGGAAATTCTTTATCAAGGGAATGACATCCAACAAAAAAAAAAAAATTCTTCAAGGATGTCAAACATTATATCCTTCTGGGGATGATCCCTTCCTGTTTAAGATCTATGCTGATCAGGAGATAGGAGTGTGTTTCTGGGCAAAGAAGCTTTAGACTTCTCAAAGCTTTGCCACATTGGACCTACTAGGGGACACTATGGTGCCCAATTACTCAGCAAGAAGGCTTCGATTCAGGATTCTATTGGCCCCACCATCTACAAGGATGCCCATGACTTTGTCACCCCCGTGTGACATTTGTCAACGACTAGGAAAATTAACGCAACTGATGAATTGCCACAAAACTCCATCCAAGTTTGCGAAATCTATGACTCTGGGGCATTGATTTTATGGGGGCCGTTCCCATTCTTCAAGATGGGGGAAAAGTACCATACTCGTGGCTGTTGACTACTTGTTCAAAATGGTTAAAGAAAAAGCGCTCGCCCACCAATGATGCCCGAGTTTGTTTGCAAATTTTTAAAAACTCTCTTACTCGATTTGGTGCCCCCCCGAGCTATCAAAAGTGATACGCGAACACCACTTTGCAAAGACCCATTTTACAAGTCATGCATAAGTATGGAGTCACACATCGTCATCTTTTTCCACCACCGCTACCATATCACCCACAAACACTGGCAATTTGAGTGTCCAAATCGTGGTTTTAAGCGTATTCTTGAGAAACCGTGGAGAAAATCGTGCCTCCTGGTCGACAAACTAATGTATAGCTTTATGGTCCTACCGCACGATCTTTACAAAACACCCATGCGGGTGTAACTCCATAAAGTTAGTGTGGACGGGAAGGCAATGTCATCACACACACACATCGAGTCAGAGCAACAAAGCCTACTTGGGCCCCAAGCATACAAATTTTGATGTTCAAACTGCGGGTGATCACAAGGAATGTTCAACTAATGAAACTAAATAAACTTCGGATGAAGCCTACGAAAACTCTTTAATCTATAAAGATAAAACCCAAGAGGATCATGATGCTAAGATTAAAAAAAACGCGTCGTTTTCAACGTTGGTGATCGTGTTCTCCTCTTCAACTCTAACTGAATATTATTTCTCTGGACAAATTGAAATCACCGTTTGTCCGGACCATTCACCATTGTTCAAGTATTTCCTTATGGCACCGTCGAGTTATCTCAAAACTCCGGGCCCAACTTCAAAGTGAATGGTCATCGTATAAAACACTACTTTGGAGGGGACATACCAACCGAGGTTGTCCTGGATCTCCAGACGTTCCCATGGACCCAATAAATCGGTGTAACGGTCAGCATATTGACCTTAAACAAGCGCTTCGTGGGAGGCACCCCATGCTTATCAGTAGTAGTAATAAATAAGTGTTTTTGTGTGAGAGGCTTACATTTTCCATTACCCGTGTTTTGTCCATGTTTTGTGTGCTTTGTGTTGTATGTCCAAGATTTCGTTCGACCGGCTGTGAAGACTCTGAAGTAATCCACATGATTTCACATCCACAGCTTCATGGTTGGGAAAATGCCAGATATCCAAATCTAATCGACTAACTATTAATTCCTTTTGGCACACCTTCATAAACGCCTTAGATTGCATAGGAACCCCTTTTGAAACATTGAAGGACGATGTGTATTCTAGTATGGGGGAATCACGATTTGATTTTGCCTGCAGTCGTTTGTTATCTACGTAATTCTCCGTTTTTAACCACCAAATTTTTAGTACCACAAATAGACCAAAAAATGAATAAATTTTACAAAATTTTTTCAAAAATAAAATAAGTGTTTTTGTCACAGTTTTGACTTTCCCTAATGGTAGAATTAGAATAATTTTTGACTCAATCAGTCGATTTGAGCCCTAGCTAGATCCTCAACTTACCGCTTTAGGCTAGAGCATTCACAATTCGATTACTAATCGAATTTTAATAAGTGTGAAGAACAAGAATTGATAGGAGAATATATTATAAGTTTATTGTGCTATAGCAAGATTCTTTCTAAACTTAATATGATTAACATGTGGCATTATTCAGCCTCCCATTAGCTTTCTAATCCACCTAATCATACTGCTTAATTCAATTCCAACTAAGTCAATCATGGTTTTTAGAAAAAGCATTCAAATTTGGTAACTTGATTCTTTAAAGCTCGATTTTTTCTGTTCTAATAATTCGAAAGTTAAAAATAGCCAAAGAACAGCATGAATGTAAGTAAGAATGCAAATAAATGCCATGAATATTGAAATTATGCCAATGAAGCATACATTTGATTATATAGAACAAGTAAAAGATGTGTCGTGATATCCCACTCCGCTAACCACGAGGTGGGGGTTCAAACTAAGACATCTTTACTTCTAGGGATTTGGTGTGTTGTGATATCTCACCAGGAAGCGAGGTCCAGGTGAGGGTTCAAACTAAGACACTTATCCTTAGCCATAATAGGAAGAAGGTGTTGATGTGATTTCTCACTACACTAGCACAGTGGTGGGATTTTCAACTAAAACATCGTCGTATGTTGGAAAATCCTACTAGGGAGCTAGGCCTAGTAGGTGTTCAAAAACAAAGCAACGCAATCCAAGCTTTAAGAATTATGATTAAAAATGATGAAGATGTTGCAAAAAGTTCCTACATAAAATTTCGCTCTTTAAAATCAAGTTACAAGGGCCAAAATCCCCCAGTTGTTCTTGTTGAGTCAATGATTCATCTTGAATCACGACTATGAAATAAATTTGCACTGATGGTTTAGTTGATATGAGTAACACACATTAAAACACATATTCAATAGGAGTTAAAAGTTCACAAGTCATAAGTATGAGTTCTTAGCATTTAAACTTAATTGAGACAAATGATCTTGTTTAATTGCTTGGTTTGGAACTAGTGAAAAATCGAGGACGATGAATTTATCCGACTGGACATCCGTAGATTATACTATGGGCGTTCTCATTCTATGATCCACATGTTGATATAATAAAGGAAGTCAAACCAGGAAGTCGATAAAAGAAAAAGTAAAATCCAAAAATATTAGGGATAGTTAGTGTATGAATAAAAAATGGTGAAAACGGGACTTGTCAAAGCTATTAATTCTTTAGTTCCCCTTGACAAACACTTAGCTACTTTTCAAAGTTATTAGTCGAGGGGGATTGAGATTCTTAGTTTTCGTAAATGTTTACTTCATAACATTGCGTGAGGACACGGCAATACCTTAGTATGGGGGATTTTGGTATGTGCTTAATTACACATACCTTTTACCTTTAAAAACGAGCTAAAATAACCAAAAACGGACTTAAAATGCCAAATATACGCTTGTTTTGCTAATTGTATTGTGCAGGAACGGATAACTAAGAAAAGGACGAAAAACAAAGCCAAAACGACAAAACCGGACTCGGAATGGAAAAGACTGTGAAAGACAAAGCCAAATCGAAGCCGAAAAGTCAATCAAGTCAAAAAGTCAACCCAAGTCAACCCCGAAGCCAAAAAGTCAACAAGTCAAGAAATATAAGTTTGAGGGTTAAAATTGCTAAAACCCTAAACTTGTATTTAAAGAGGAAAAGAGAAAAAAGAAGACAAGGGGCCAAACTGTCAATAAGGGAAAGTTAACTCAAGGACGATTTCAACATCATGTCCTAAGAGTTATAACACACAAGGACGAGGGGTGCAACTAGACATATAACTCTTGGGGACTTAATTTGCCAAGTCCCCAAAGTTATTTAACCACAAGGACCATGGGTGCAATGTTACTTAACAACATCAAGGACCTAACTTGCCAAAACCCACAAATCTTTTACCTGTCACCCCTACCCTTTATAAACCCTTTCCCGCCATTTTTGAAACCCAAAAACCCAGGACCAAATCATGGGATTTCTTCCCCTCTTTTACCCTGCAACCCAAACCACCCCATGGATAAAACTTCCCCCCCTCCTCCACTAAAACCTTAATCCCATTTGGCAATCCCACACTTCTCAATAACTCATCCAACGGCTGTGATGATTGATTTTTGAAGAATTGAAGGCCAGGATTGTTTGTGCTTTCCTTAGCACTCTCACAACAAACACAATGCACTTTATGTGTCTACAAAGAAACACAAGTGAAGAAGACATAAAAAGAGAAGACCCTAGCTCGTTTTTTCTATAAAAGCAAGTGTAAGCCCATTGTGGCAAGGAGTCAGTTTTATGTAGTTTTTTTAGCTCAAGTTAGTTTTTAAGTGAGTTAGCCGTTTTTTTTTCGAATTGTAATTTTCTTTAGAATTCTTGTAATCGTTTTTTTTAAATATCAAGTCTATTTTCAGTTTAAGCTCTTATTTTACTTCAATACCGAGAAGTAGTATAGAGTGTTCCCGGGTTTTCTTAGTTTACTTACAATAGTCAAAGTTTTTAAAATAAAGTCAAAGAAAAAGTCAAACAAGCTTCAATAAGCTTGTTTCTACTTTTTAGCTTTCAATTCTGTTCTTACAAGTGTTTTTTATATAAGATTGACTCAATTCAGTTCTTAAAAGCTAAATTGAGCTTTTACTTCATCATATGTCATTGTGCTCTTTCAAAAAGCTCTCATAAGCTCTTTTGAGCTAATTTTTGTTCATAAGCTCAAATTTAGTCAAAACTTTGTTTTAGTAATTCATTTACTCATTTTATTCATTTCACATCAAAGCATGATCACTTAAGTTCATTTGATTCACTTTGGAAGATTCAAAGAGTAATAAGCTAATATTAGCTTAATGAGTTTTTAAGCTCAGGTTTAGAGGCTAGGGAGCCATAGGTTCATGTTTTCTAAAGCCACTCACTCAGATAGAGTGGCTAGGTCTGAGACATTCAATTTCCAGGTTTTATCTTGAACATTTCATTTTAGCTTAAATTTGGCTTACTCAATTAGCTTATGTTTTTGTTCTTCTTTGTGTTTAAATATGTTTAGATTTGTTTAATTAGCTTAGAGATGCAAATGAATTGAGTTGTTATAGTTTTAGTTCATTAAGAATTTAAATACTCATTTCTGTCATCATTAGTCTAATAGCTTAGGAGAGTAACTAGCTTATTTCTAGGAATAAGCTGTAGGATTTATTGCTCATTTAGCTTAATTAGATGATTTCTAGTGTGAGTAGATAAAAGGTTTTAGCTATTTTAGTCTTAAAATAGATTTTGAGTTCATTTTAACTTTGACAGTTAGACTTAAAGGGTGTTTGGGTTAACATGGAAAAACAAAGGGTCAGAATAGGTTTTGTGCCGTTGAGGGAGTTATGGGTTGAAGTCATTGAAATAGTTTTAGCTTAAGTAATAAGCTTGTTCAAAGCTGTTTTAAAAGTTTTTAAGGTTGAAAATTGTTTTTCAAAGTTTTTATAACTCACTTTTGAAACTGTGAGATTTTTGAAAACACCACAAGTGCTTATTTAGTTAAGCACTTGTGATTTTGAGTTAAGGGTTCAAAAAGAGAGTGTTTGGTGGTGTTAAACAAGCTGTAACAAACCCCTTGGTCTTTTGACTTTGTGAGTCAAAAACCACCAAGGTTTTTAGTGTCAAAATTTCAAGCCTTTTTCACCATCAAAAATCAGCAGGTTTTTATGGTTTTTAAAAGCTAAAAATTGGTGCATAAGTCCAATAGCTAGGGTACTCAATCTGTTTTAGCTTATCTTTTTAATTTGAGCTTATTTGACAGCTTTAAATAAGCTGTCAAATAAGCTCAAATTTAAATAAGATAAGCTACTATAACGATTGAGTAACACTAGCTCATTGGACTTATGCACAAGTTTTAGCTTTTATAAAACCATAAAAACCTGTCTGATTTTGATGTGAAAAAGACTAGAATTTTTGACACTGAAAACCTTGGTGGTTTTTGACTTACCAAAGTTCAAAAGACAAAGGGGTTTATTTCAGCCTTGTTTAACACCACCAAACACTCTCTTTTTGAACCCTTAACTCAAAATCACAAGTGCTTAACTAAATAAGCACTTGTGGTTGTTGTTTAGAAAAATCTCACAGATTCATAAGTTGTGTTATATAAAAACTTTGAAAAACAATTTTCAACCTTAAAAACTTTTAAAACAGCTTTGAACAAGCTTATTACTTAAGCTAAAACTATTTCAATGACTTCAACCCATGCACAAAACTATTTTGACCCGTTTTCCATGTTAACCCAAACACCCTTTAAGTCTAACTGTCAAAGTTAAAATGAAATCAAAATCTTATTTTAAGACTAAAAATTGCTAAAACCTTTTATATACTCACACTAGAAATTCATTAAATTAAGCTAAATGAGCAATAATTCCTACAGCTTATTCCTTAGAAAATAAGCTAGTTACTCTCCTAAGCTATTAGACTAATGATGACAGAAATGAGTATTTAAATTCTTAATGAACTAAAAAATTCATAACAACTTAATTCATTTGCATCTCTAAGCTAATTATTTAAACAAATCATAAAACATTATTTAAAAACCAAAGAGAACAAAAACTAAGGCTAATTGAGTAAGACCAAATTTAAGTAAAAATGAAATGTTCAGATAAACCTGGAAATTGAATGTCTCAGACATAGCAACATTCTATCTGAGTGGAGTTGGCTTAGAAAACCAAGAACCTATGGCTCCTAGCCTCTAAACTGAGCTTAAAAACTCATTAAGCTAATTTTGATTATACTCTTTGAATCTTCAAGTGAATCAAATGAACTTTAAAGTGATCTTGCTTGATGTGAAATGTATAAACTGAGTAAATGAATTACTAAAACAAAGTTTTTGACTAAATTTGTGCTTTGAACAAAAATTAGCTCAAAAGAGCTTATGAGAGCTTTTTGAAAGAGCAAAGTGACATATGATGAAGTAAAAGCTCAATTTAGCTTTTAAGAACTGAATTGAGTCAATCTTATATAAAAAAACACTTGTAAGAACAGAATTGAAAGCTAAAAAGTAGAAACAAGCTTATTGAAGCTTGTTTGACTTTTTCTTTGACTTTATTTTAAAAACTTTGACTATTGTAAGTAAACTGAGAAAAGCTTATGAGAGCAACTAGAAAAGCTTATAGAACAGTAAAAAATGAGAGCTTAAACTAAAAATAGACTTGATATAAAAAAACGTTCAAGAATTTCTAAAGGAATATTACATTTGAAATTTAAAATGGCTAACTCACTTGGAAACTAAAACTACTTAAAAAAATACCTTTAAAACTACATGCTGGCACAAATGGGCTTACTCTTGTTTTATTGAAAAATGAGTAGGGTCTTCTGTTTCATGTCTTTCTTCAATTGTGTTTCCTTGTAGGACACAACAAAAGGGTTGTGTTTGTTGTGTGTGTGTAAAAGTAACCAATGAATCTCAGCCCTTCAAATTCCTTGGGTTTCTTTAGAAGCCATTCAAGCGTTCGATATAGGCTTTGGGAGATGTGGGATTGCCAACTTGGCAATCTTACAGCTGGGAAAGATAGTGGAGGGGGGGAAAAGTGATTATCTCGCTTCATTGGCATAATTTCAATATTCATGCATTTTTGCATTCATACTTCATTCATGCTTCTTTGGCTATTTTATCTTGCGAATTTATTATGAACAGAAAATCTCGCTTTAAAGAATTCAAAATTTTACAATTTTGAAGCTTTATCTAAAAACATCGATTGACTTAGTTGAATTGTTATTGAGCACGTATGTTTAGGTGGATTAGAAGATAATGGTTGAGAAAAAGCCAAAAGTTACTCATATAAGTCTTTAGAAGAATCGTGCTAAGCACATAAATCTTAATTTAACTCTATCACTCTTCTTGTTCTTCACTTTATTAAAATTCGAAGCAATCGAATTCGTGAAAGCTTAGCCTACAAGCGGTAAGTTGAGGAACTAGCTAGGGCTCAACAACGGGCTGCCGATCGATGTCAAAAATGATTATCATTTACTCCCAGTAGATAGTCAAAACAGTGACAAAACACTTATTTTATTTTTGAAATTTTTTAAAATTTTTCAATTTTTTTTTTTTTTTTGGTATATATATATATTTTTTTTGCAAAAATTTGGTGATAAAAACGGGATTACGTGATAACAACGACTGCATGCAAAAATCAAATCGAAGATCCCCCCGTACTAGAACTAAACATCGTCCTCGATGTTTCAAAGGGGTTCCTATGCAATCTAGGCCGTGTTTTGAAGTGTGCCATAGATAATAGTTTTGTCGATTAGATTTGGATACTGGATTTCCAAAATAAGCTGAGGATGATGAAAACCTCCTTGGGATACTGCGGGACGAGAGTTTCATATCCGGGGAAATACTGGAGAATACAACACAAAGCACCACAAATCTTGGGCAAAACTACGGGTAATGGAAAATGTATAGCCTCCTCACACAATTACAACTTATTTTTTACATACTAATGATAAGCAGGGGTTTGGTCCCTCCATGAAGCCGCTCGTTTTAGCCCGACGCTTGACCCATTTCCCTGAATTCAATTATCCTTAGGGAAGGTTTGGAGATCCGGGACAACTTCGGTTGGTATGTCCCCTCCAAAATAGTGTTTTATACGATGACCATTCACTTTAAAATTTGGCCCGGAGTTTTGAGATAACTCGACGGTGCCATAAGGAAATACTTGAACAATGGTGAATGGTCCGGACCAACGGGATTTCAATTTGCCCGAGAAAATTTTCAGGTCTAGAGTTGAAGAGGAGAACACGTTCCACCAAACGTTGCAAAAAAGCGGTTTTTTTTAATCTTTGCATAGGGATCTCTTGGTTTTCTCTTTATTGATTAAAGAGTATTTTGTAGGCTTATCACGAAGTTCATTTAGTTCTTTGAGTTGAACTTTTTTCTGGTGATCCCCGCAGTTTTGAACATCTAAAAATTGTATGCTTTGAGGCCCACTAGGCTTTGTGCTCTAAACTTCGATCGGTAGATGGACATGCCTTTCCATACTCATGCTGTATACGGAGTGCACCCGAGGGTGTTTTGTAAGCTGTGCGGAAAGGCCAATTAAAGCTTCATCTAGTTTGTTTCCCGACACAGGAGGCTCGATTTTCTCCCACGGTGCCCTCAAGATACGGCTTTAAACCACGATTTACACCTCAGATTGCCACTTGTTTGTTGAGTGATATTCGGTGGAGAGACGATGAGTCGACTCGTGTTAAGCATTGACTTTTGTAAATGGTCATTGCAAAAGTGTGTTCCGCGATCACTTATGTTTTGCACGAGGGGCACCAAAGCGAGGGAAAAGATTGTTTTTTAAAATTTGCAAACAACTCGGGCATCATTAGTGGGGAGCGTTTTGCTTCAACCCATTTTGACAAGTAGTTCAACAGCCAACGAGTATGTACTTTGTTCCCTCTTGAAGAGGGAATGGCCCTAAAAATCAATGCCCAAGATGTCAAAGATTTCGCAAACTTGGATGGTGTTTTGTGAGCATCTCTTCACGTTGCGTATTTTTCCTTGACGTTGTCAATTGTCACAACGGGTGGACAAAGTTCGTGGGGCATCTTGTAGATGGTTGGGCCAATAGATCCTGTGTCAAAGATCTTTCTTGCTGTGTTATTGGCACCATAAGTGTCCACAGTGGGTCCCACTGTGGATGCTTTGAGACTGTCTAAAGGCTTCTTGACACGAAACACAACGTTCTGATCACTGGTCAGTCACAATTTTTAAAATCAGAAGGGGTCGGGCAAGTAATTAATGTTTATCGTCTTTGAAGAATTTATTTTCTGCTTTGGGACGACATTCTGTCAAATTTAACTTTCCGCATGGTAATTTGCGGATATCTGAAACCATGGGGTTACTATCATTTTTATGATGCAATAGATCCAAGGGTTTTCGAGAGGAAATGCTGCATTTATTTCCTTGTTCTGAACATAAACTTTTCTTGGTGAGGTTTTTCAAGTCTTGGAATGATGATCTGCAGCAAGATTTTCTGTGTCCTTTTTTGTCTCGAATCTAATATCAATTTCTTGGAGCAATAGGATCCACCGCATGTGTCGTGCCTTTGAATCCTTCTTGGCAAAGAGATATCTTGATGGCAGATTGAGGTCAGTATACCTATGCTTTTGGGACATAACAAGTTATGACCGGAATTCTCAAAGGCATACCTACGGCAAGTAATTCCATTTCGTTTTTTTTTTATTTTGTTTTTTTTTTTTTTTTTTTTTTTTTTTTTTTTTTTTTTTGGTCTTAGTGTATGAGTTTGGCACCTGTTCATAGTCTTGCCTAGCATAGTGTATAGGTTGAAAATGTTGTTTTTTTCTTTGCCGAGGACTGCCCCAATTGCATTCGCTTGCATAACAAATTAGTTCAAAGGGCAAGTCACAGTCTGAGAGCAATTAAGATCGGAGCCTAAGTCATTTTCTTTTGGAGTGTATTAAAGGATTCGATACACTACTTAGAGAAGAAAAATGAGTCTCCTTTTTCATTTTTGTTTTTTAATGCAAGTGGTCATAGGACGGTCAATTTTTGATGAAGTCCTGTAATGAATCGTCGGTTAAATAACCGGCGTTTGACCAAGGAAAATCGGACACCTTTTTCACAGTTGTCGGTGAGGGAGCTTGGCTATAACTTAAACTTTATGCTACGATCAACCTCAAATTCCCGACTTAGAAATTTTTGTTGGTTCCGGAGAACATATGCCTTCCTTCACCATAAAATGGCTCTTCTCCTAGTTTAAAGACATTTGGTGTCTTCACACACGCTTTAACATTTTTTCCTTATGGGATTGGCACGTAGAGGAAAGAGTCCCCGAAGACCGAAAAGTATCATAATTACTTCCATCTTTTTTTCAAATCTATATGTGGAAGATTGCCATCATACATCGTTGGAACGTGCCCCGGTGCGCAATTGCATAGCCAAAAGGCTTGCGACGGATAGGCGGAATGTTCCGTATGGGCAAGTAAAAGGTTGTTCTTTTCTTGATCTTTTAGGTCAATTGGGATCTGAAAACTAACCCAGAGAAGCCATCGAGGAAAAGTTTAGTTTTGGTTTCCTGCTTGTCTTTCGAGCATTTGGTCCTTGATGGGCAAAATGGGGAGTGGTCTTTCGAGGTGGCTTCCTTTTGTTTTTCTGTAATCAATACATAAACTTTGCATCCGTAACCAATCGAGTAGGTATTGAGTTCTTTCTCATCATTTGTAGATGACGGTCAGCCTTCTTTCTTAGGTACACAGTGTACCGGGCTTACCCAAGGGCTTTTTGTCAGTGAGGGTAAATCAATCAGCGGTTCAAGGAGTTTTTCAACCTCCTTCTTGATAACGTGTGGATTTTTGGGTTTTCCATCTCTGACTTTGCACAGGTTGGTTCGTAGTCCTCTTCCATTAGAATTTGGTCGAGTACAAATTTCTGGTTAACTACCTTTATGATCAGAGAGTTTCCCAAGCGATGGCCGCTGGTGGGACTTGTGAGATCCTTGAGAAGGGAGACGCCTTTTTCCTAATCTTTTAAGTCTTTAGCAATTATGACAGGCAACTTGTTCGTCACCTTCCAAAAATGCGTATTCCATATGTTGGGTTGGCAGTTCCTGAGTTCACCTCGGGAGGTTCATACAACGAAGAGAAGAGATTCATCGGTTTTAGCTTACAGAGATTTGAGTTCTTTCCATAACTCCAGGCAGATATTGTCTTGATTTGGGACGGGGTTGGTGGTTTACTGTTTAAAAATTGCTTCTAGATGCAGGATTGTCCCCTCGATCCTTGATAGTTTGGATCAACTTCGATGAAGTTGGATCTTCTTCTAGAGCAGAACGATCGCTTCTTTAAATAAAAGAAAATCACTGTCCCAAAAGGGTGAGACTTGGTGATGCAGTATGTTAGAAAATAGCTACAAAATATGGAGTGGCGATTGCCACTCGGATCACGTTTTTGAAATCCTATGACCTCTTGAGAATACTCATCACAAGCCTTATCAAATGACGTCGATTTTGTTTACCGTCATTATGTTGTAATTAGTTGTGTAATCTTGAAGTTTGGTCCATGGATTTGGAAGGTGGATGGCTCTTGCCAACACGAAGGGTTAATCCTCACCTTCATAAACATTATTCAAGCATGACTGGTTTTCATAGAAACATCGCCTTTGAGAATTAAAGGTAATCGGGGATCTGGTTCATAAATCAACAATACGAATGTCAGCTGGAAATTGGAATTTTCCCCACATTTACAAAGACAATTCTTCAGCAAATACCGATCGGGTTTAGTGATCAAACGGCGTCAGCTAGTTCTATTGTCATGCAAGTCGGGGGTCAATTCTGGAAGAGATAGTTTGTTCCATACAGAATTAGGCATGAGATTATGGCTCGACCAAGATCGGCCACTGTATACGTTGCATGTAGTAATCCTGTAAATTCACATGAAATCAGAAAATCGGCCAGGTCTCAAGTTTCTTTGGTAATACTTGTTGAGGGTATGACCGGGCTGCACAGTTCTCATTCAAAGGAGTTCTATGCCAATTCGCTCAATTTTTATTTGTTTCTAATTAGGTTTTTAAAAGTTCGAAGCAAATTTAGGCTATGAGCATCAAGGCATCGGTATAAAGCTAATCTCGAAACTTTTTAAATCTCTAAAGATTTATAGAATTTCTCGAATTTGGTCGTTAGCTTTTTTTCCTTCGCGCCGTTCATCATTTCTTCTTGATGGAAATGGAATTGATGATTTAGGACTGGAAGTAACAACAGGAGCAACACTGGGGCTCGGGTTTGGATTACGTGAACTGAATTTGATAACAACAGAGGTTGGACGTCTTTCGGTGCTATTCCGGTTTTTAGCAGGAGGCATCGTGGCCTTGTCACCTCGGCGTCTTGATTAACTGCTTTCGGTCTTAGATGGTAACACCCACTTCGGGTAGTGATACCTTTTAAATCTTCCTTTGGGTTTGGTACAGTGTTCTACCATGAAGGTTCAGAACCGAAGTAGAAGCTGTATTAGCAGAGTAACAAATTTTGAAAGCTGTGTCTGGTCAAAATTTGCCATTTGGAATTACATGTTTTGACCTTGGTTTTGCATGTTTCTCAACACTGCATCATTTGGTTGTGACATATCTTTTCAAAATCTGTTTTTGGGACACCACCGTGTGTCTTGAGGAGCAAGGTCCTTGATGAGCTACTGGTTGATTGACCGGAGGTCGATAAATCTGACCTTGGTATGAAATTGTTTCCTACTGGTTTTGATTGAGTTTTTTTACTTTTTCCCTCGATTGAATTGTTTTGACTATTTGCTTGAGGATTCTGAATGGTAGGGGAAAACCGGGGATCGAATTTGATTTGGGACCATCGGGGATGGTCGATAACCAGAAATTAGCTTGTTTGAAAATTGGCCGCAGCGGCCTGGGACAATACTTTTGGATATTGTCATGGTAAATGTTGCGGTTGTGGCTGAGCAGTTTTGATAAAAATGACCTCCCCACAAGTTACACAACTTTGTTCAACCGCTTTTACGGAGCGGAAGCTGGGTTTGGTTCTTTTCTATTAAGAATTAAGCTTCCGAACATGTCTTATGTTCAGCAACATCAGTGAGACTGCTTGGGTGGACGAGTTGGACTCATTTCGCTACAACAGCTATGTTTCTGGGTTGACGTATCCTTAGACTTGCTTCGATGATTTTTTTAAACATTTCTCGAGGCATTTTGTCTAAGAAGTTACACACCAGGCAGCAGGAGTTCAATGAATCTTTGATCAACTGGTTGATGGGAATTGTAGATGTATCGAGTTGATGCAATTCTGAAAACCCATGATGAGGGCATCCCCTTAAAAGATCATTGAAACGATCCCAAGCCTCATAAAACGTCTCATCAAATTTTTGCTGAAATCTAGTGATTTCATTTCTAAGATTTGTCGTTTTAGAGGGAGGGATGAATTTGTTTATAAATTTCGAAACAAGAAATCTCCCAATGTTTCAAATCGACGAGGGGTTCTTTTTCAGCCATATCCGTGGGCTGCACCCTTTGAGAGAAAACGGGAAATGCATAAGTTTAACCGACGTATTTGGTGACGTTCAGATCTTCATCGTATTAGTGATCTTGTTGAATAACGGATGTGAGCATGTGGGTCTTCTTATCATTTCCAATAAATTGCTTGTTTGGGACAAGATTCAGTAGACCATGCTTGATCTCAAAGTTATTCGCGTGTTGATTTCCGGAATAATATCGCTATCCTCGTAACCCTCGCGTGGGTGCTTCGTGCAGTTGCCGCCATAGTAGATTATCAGCCATCGTAACTTTTGGGGGATTATCAGGTTTTAAAGATGGAGATGGTTCAACAGAAGGTGGCCTGGACTTGTGGTTCCGACGTCGACGGGCTTGAGAACGTCTGTAAGATGTGCGCATGCACAAAATAGAAATATATATAAAAGAAAATTTACACTTATTTTTTTTGGTTTTTTTTTTTCCATGATTAATTCACAATTGATTTTAATCGGACAATGAGATAAGACACTTTAAACCATAAATAATCTAACTTACTTACGCGGTAGCTCTCAAAAAGGTAAACGCACAGGTGAGCGGAGGAGTAGGAATAGCGCGAAGCTTATTTCTCCTTTCGGGTCGTAGTTCCTCGGAACAACCCTCCTTATACCCAACTTTTAGTTTGTTTTAAACTTTCAAGGTGACCCGTTCGTGGTAAGAGACACAAAATGGAAGTTTTAAATCTTTTGTTCGAGTTGGGAACCAACATCTTGAGTATGCATTTTTGGAGGGAACAGATAAACTACCCGTAATAATTGCTAAAAACTTAAAAGAAGATGAGAAGGTCCGACTTCTAAAGGTTTTAAAGTCACACAAGCGTGCCATCGCATGGAAAATTTCCGATATAAAGGGCATTGACCCTCAATTTTGTACTCAGAAAATATTAATGGAGGATGACTCTAAAACAGCAATTCAACATCAAAGACGAGTTAATCTAATAATTCATGAGGTTATCAAAAAGGAAGTTATCAAACTCCTTGATGCCGGATTGATTTATCCTATCTCCGATAGCATGTGGGTTAGCCCCGTTCATTGTGTACCTAAAAAGGGTGGAATAACCGTAATTGAAAATAAAGATAATGAGTTGATACCAACTCGATTAGTTACGGGATGGTGTGTATGCATCGACTACCGAAAGTTAAATGATGCCACTCATAAATATCATTTCCCGTTACCGTTTATTGACCAAATGCATGATAGACTCGCGGGAAACGAATACTATTGTTTTCTAGATGGTTTCTCGGGATACTTTCAAATTCCTATTGACCCGCAAGACCAAGAAAAGACCACCTTCACTTGCCCTTATGGGACGTTTGCCTACCGACCCATGCCTTTCGGCTTATGTAATGCTCCGGGCATGTTCCAAAGGTGCATGATGGCCATTTTCCACGACATGATTGAGGAAACAATGGAGGTCTTTATGGATGATTTCTCGGTCTTCGGGGATTCTTTCTCCTCATACCTCTCCCATTTAGACAAAATGCTCAAACGGTGCGAAGACACTAATTTAGTTCTAAATTGGGAGAAATGCCATTTTATGGTAAAAGAAGGCATTGTTCTAGGACATAAGATTTCAAAGTCCGGAATTGAGGTTGACAAAGCTAAAGTTGATGTAATAGCTAAGCTCCCTCATCCGACTTCCGTTAAAGGCATTCGAAGTTTTTTAGGTCACGCCGGGTTCTATCGTTGATTTATTCAAGATTTTTCTAAAATCGCCTAGCCGATGACCAATCTTCTTGAAAAGATACTATAACAACCCGTAATTTTCATAAATGTAAATATCCATCTATTAAGTTAGATGATGTACAATCTATCAATTATATATGAACTCACCTTTTTCAAGGAAATTTTTTGCTTTATTACATTACTTACTTTGCCAATATCTCGATGTACAACATTTCTTGCATAACTAAAGTTAACGGGCTCAGGCAACCTACATATGGCAATCCTATCTTCATATATGTCAAGCAATCATCATAATATATCAAGTCAATATCATAATATCATTTTTACAAAGTACATTATTCCTATAATGTACCATTCACAACGTTATATCAAAACGGGCTTTAAACCGTTATCGTATGCCTTTAAACCCTAATTCCATGAAAGATTAACATCTAAAGTGAATACACAAGCTACTAAAGCATATGTACAAGTAATATAACATCTCATTTGAAATATAAAATCTCTTCAAATCAAAGTACAAGTCCTTAAAAGCTCAATATACAAGTCATTAAGTATGATCTCCAAAATAGCCGTTTTACCTCCGTTTTCATTCTAATCTCTTCACCACCACTTGTGTACAAGCTACTACACTCAATATACAATGTGTAAACCCTAATTATTCTATTCATAAACTTTCATACATCTTTTTACACTCAAAACCCTAATTCAAAACCCTAAACCCTAAAACTGAGCTAGTTTCTAAACCATAACCCGTTTCTTGGTTTTTATCCGTTTTAAACCTAAACCATTAATCAAATAAGTTGTAAATAATTAATTTACAATATTAAAAATCCTATTTCTTCATTATAACATCATTATACATGAATTAAATCCTAGAAACCCTAAAACAAAACCCTAATCTAGTTCTAACCCTAAAACCTAAAACTAGGCCCTAGTTCAGAATCGGATCAGTCTATAAAACATAGGATCTGGGCAAATCAATAGGTTCTGGGTATTAAGTGAAAACACTAGGTTGTAGCCCTATGTCTTGTGATCATTTTGCCAGTGGAATCAACCCGATTCGACGTCGGATGAATTAGTTATAGGCGAAATAGCAAAGGTGCGCAGATTCTGTACACCTGTAGTAAATAGCTATTATCTCTAAACTTTTGTATAGTAACCCCCAAATATGTAAAACTAAACGTTGTAGATGACTCAAATATCTAACAATGCTCACTGGTTTGAGCTTCAACGGAGTTACGGTTTGCAAATGGCAACCATTTTACCAAGACTGATGTTGGCTGTCCAAAAACAGCCATGTATAAATCAAACCAAACACCCCTAAAACGTCTAGAACCACCTCCACCTTGCACCATAGCCTTCCTTACTCATCCCATAGCCTCTCCACATCACCCTATAGCTCCCACACATGTCCTCACCTGGTCTCTTAGCATCTTTAGTCACTAAGTTCCAAAATTACAATAAATAGGGGTGTTATGCCTCCATTTCAAATCATCCCCTACTTCCTCCTCTAGAACTGTTAGGAATTGTTAATTTTGTAATAGTTAGTATTCCTTCTGGTAGAATATTTATAGTTCCTGCTGGCAGGTATGTAGTTCCTGCTGGTAGAGTTATTATATCGTTCCTGCTGTTAGTACAATTGGGTTCCTGCTGGTAGCATAGTTCATGCTGTCAATAGTAATAGTCAACTCGTATATTTAGTATGTATATTTAGTAGTTAGTTGAGAATAAGGGATATGCATGAGATATATTAGGAAGTGATAATGCATATCTTCTTTACGCGTATTCTCTAAGTGAATTAGGGTTTCTCTAGTATATAAGAAGCATTCGGCCAATGGTTGTACATATCTTGAAAACACTTTTCTTAATAGTAATATAGATCCATAGAGGATTATTGCTATTTAGTTATTCTTCTTTAACTCTATTGTTTATAATCCGCATAAACTTTAGTTTATTGTTAGCGTCTCTCTTGTAGTTTGCTTGTGATTACATAAGTATTCTACCAACCCTAAAGGGCTTAAAGATCTGTCTAGGACTGGACCAACAAGTGGTATCAGAGCCTGGTGAGAGTCTCTGTAAAAGAAGAACCTTTTTCCAAAACAATTTCAGATAACCATCTCAAAAGCCTTAACAATGACTTCATCCTCAGCAGATGAATCACAAAACCATCCTGAAAAAACTCAAACACAAAATGTCCAACAAATTGTTACAACCACTGTCTCAAACAACAATGCAAAATTTCCTTACTTAAAGAAGGATGAATATGAGACGTGGGCCATGAAGATGGAGTACTGGATCATGAACAGTGATCACCATTTGTGGAATGTTGTTCTGAATGGGAACAACAAAAAGAATGTTGGAAGAGATCCAAAGGGAAACATCATCATTCTTCCTCCTGTCTCTGCTGAAGAACAGATTGCTGTTCAGAGAGAGACCAAAGCAAGGACCTTATTGCTTCAGTCTCTCCCTGAAGATCACATGGCTGACTTCCATCACTTGGATGATGCAAGGGATATCTGGTTGGCTGTCAAAGCCAGATTTGGAGGTAATGAAGAATCCAAGAAGATGAGGAAGTCCATGCTGAAGCAGGAATTTCAAGAGTTTAGGGTCTCTGAAGATGAAGGTCTGCATAAGGGATATGACAGGTTTCAGAAAATATTGAGTCAACTCAATCAGCTTCAAGCAAAACCAGACAATGAAGATTGTAATATCAAATTCCTTAGAGCCTTGCCTTCCTCTTGGTCACAGGTAGCTATCACTCTTAAAGCAAAGGGTGGTCTAGACTATCTGAACTTTGATGACCTTTACAACAAGCTTAAGTCTCTTGAGATTGATATCAAAGGAGGCTCAAGCTATAAATCAAATCACAGTGCAGCTCCATCTCACTCAGCCTTTGTTAGCACAACTAGTGGTAATAACAAGATGTCATATGCTGAAACTTCGAAACAATCATCTTCATACATATCTGCATCACCAGGTTCCAATGTTTCACATTTTAACTCTGGTAATGTAATGGAAGATGTTCTCCATTCCTTTGTTGCTGAAAGTGATCAGCAGATAATTTATGAAGATTTTGATCAGATTGGAAAACTGGATTTGGAGGAATTGGACATCAAATGGCAAATGGCAATGTTATCTGTTAGAGTTAACAGATTTGAAAAGAAGGCTGGAAGGAAGATGAATTTTAACAACAGGGATGCTGCTAGGTTTGATAAGAAGAAGGTCAGATGCTATAAGTGTTCTCAATTGGGTCATTTTGCTAGGGAGTGTACTGGCAAGCAGGTGGAATCCAATGCAAGGTACTCTGCATTCAAGATTAAGGAATTGGAACAAGATAAGCCAGCTGATCCCAAAGCCTTGCTATCTGTTGATTCAATGGTGAACTGGTCAGATCATGAGGAGAGTGCTGATGAGAATGCTTCTCAAGTATATGGCATGATTGCTGGACGTGATGATGAGGATGAGGTTGCTGGTGAATTTGCTCTCATGGGTGTCACTTCTCAGGTACAAACTTGTCCTTTTGGTTGTCATGATAAATATGCTGAACTTAAAAAGGAATTTGATGATTTAGAAGTTCAATATAAGGAATATTATATTCAAGTTCAGGCATATAAAAATACCCTTAAAACTCTAGAACAACAAAAGGCATGGTACCAAAGTAATCAGTTAGCTTATGAGGAAAAGGTTAAGGTTTTGAAAAGCTTTGAAATTCAATTTTGAAGCTTTAAAACTTTTGAAAACAGTTTAAACAAGCTTAATAATCTAAACTAAATCTATTTTGATGACCATAACCCAAACTTAAAGCCATTTTGACCCGTTTTGAATGTTATCCCAAACACCCCCTTAGTTTTTAGAAAGTGGTTTTAAAAACTTATAAGACTAAGTTTTGCTGAATTTTAAAAACACTAATAATGCTTAAACACTTTAGGATTATAAAAAGATAAAAAGAAAGTCAAATAAGCACTTTTATGTAGAAACTAAACTAGGCAGAATAAGCTACTTTTTTGGCAGTTTAAGACAACTTGAATGTAAATGAAATGACAAGCACTTAACAAGCAAACTTACACACTAATAAGCAATATAAGAGTAGTAAGCTAAGATAATAAGCCAAATAAGCTTATTTGCTACAGTAAATAAGCAAAATTGAAAGAATTTTTACCTTTGATCCTTTTGTCAAAAAGGAACTTTGAGACCTATTTAAGCTCTAAATACTACCCCAAGCTTAAAATTAAGCTTAAACTAAGCTGAAAACCCAATAAGCCATCCATAATAGCTCATTCCTCCAAGCTTTTTCAATCCAACTGTACACTTGCCCCTTTTCTTGTATTTTCTTAAAATGTTTTTAAAAACAGAATTTAAAAGATTGATTTAATGAAAAGATTGAAGACTTAAAAAAGATAATTGAGACTTAGAACACAAGTAAAACAAACTTAACTCAATTTCATTCAAATGAAGTACAAGTACAAACTGAAAAAAATACTTAACTTAAAAACTACTTTCACTAACTTAAAAATTACATAAAAACTACATGAAAAACTGACTAAAAACTAACTGTTGGCCACAATGGCTTTACAAAGCTATAAATAGGAAAAACGACTAGGGCTTGGAATCTTTGTCTTCTTCCTTTGTGCTTTCTTCTAGACACACAAACACAAGTGTGTTTGTTTTGTGAGTGCAAAGTCAAGCAAATCCTGGCCCTTTAAACTCCTTGGTGTTTGTTCGGATCATCTATACCATCGAAATGAGCTTGGGGAGTTGTGGGATTGCCAACTTGGCAATCTTACAGCTGGGAAAGTTTAGTGGAGGAGGGGGGAGAGGTTTACCCAGGGATTTTTGAGGTGCAGGGTAAAAGGGAGGAGGCTAACCCGTGAGTTTGGTCCTGGGTTTTTGGGATTCAAAAATGGCGGGAAAATGAGTTGTACAAAGGTTGGGGGTGACAGGGCATGGGTTTGGGGTTTTGGCAAGCTGGTCCCTCATGGTGTTAAGTCTTGTTGCATTCATCGTCCTTGTGTTGTTATAACTTTTGGGGACTTGGCAGAATTAGTCCCCAAGGGTTATAACAACAATTGCAGTGCACGTCCTTGGTGGTTAATAGTCTTTGGACTTGGCAGGAATGCCCCTTGGAGTATATCTTTGCCATTTAGGCAGTTTTCACCCTTGTCTTTATTTTTCTTTTTTCCTCTTTAAATATAAGTTTAGGGTTTGGCAATTTTAACCCTCAAACTTATATTTCTTCACATGTTGACTTTTGGATTTGTCGGGGTTGACTTGGGTTGACTTGGGCTTTGACCAGTTGACTTTTCTGTTGACTTTTTGACTTGATTGACTTTTCGGCTTCGATTTGGCTTTGTCTTTCATAGTCTTTTCCATTCCGAGTCCGGTTTTGTCGTTTTGGCTTTGTTTTTTGTCCTTTTCTTAGTTATCCGTTCCTGCACAATACAATTAGCAAAACAAGCATATATTTGGCATTTTAAGTCCGTTCTTGGTTATTTTAGCTCGTTTTTAAAGGTAAAAGGTATGTGTAATTAAACACATACCAACCATCAATGCAAGTATTTTTCCAACTGTATGATATCCTAATGCATTATTGCTTAAGTCCCTACTTTTGCCATTAAGACCCCACTATCTTAAACCGTTAATTACTTTTCGGAGTAAGTGTGAATGCTGTGAATAGA
>BQNB010078971.1:0-13888 GCA_026074375.1 Tanacetum coccineum
TTATAGCCCTAATCTTGCAACAATCACCCAATATCACTTTCTTAATAAACCTTGCACTTAAAAACTAGGTCAAACTTCATATTCCTCAATCTTTAAAATAAATTAATTTCTCAAACTTTATGCATGGAGGTTTTATCATTGAGGAATGATTAAGATTTATAATTGTATTGATTTAGGGCTAAAAGGATGGGATTTGGTGGAGAAATTAAGGTGTAATGGTGGTTTTTCTCTTGGGGCTGTCGAACAAAAGAAGAAGAGAGGGAGAGGATTTTACCGTTGGATTTTTTTTGTCTGTGTTTCTATTGTTTGTGTGTGTCGTGTGTTTGTAAATAAAAAGGGGAAGTAACGAGTGGTTTTTAGTTGGGCTTTATTTAGGATTAGTAGGTTTTAAGTGTTAATAATAAAAACAAATAAAAATAGTGTTTTTGTGTGAGTTTAGTAACCACCGCCAAAAGAAGGGGAAGGGGGGTTCATGGACTATGATTGTCCTACTAATGATGATTTATTAAATCTCGGGCCCAATACCTATCTAGGACCGATTATTCTTCCTAAATCAGCGATTTTCGACTCGGTTGCACATGTAAACTTTATAAAAATAATTTTTTTTATAAAATAAAGATATAATTGCCATTTGAGGCCAAAATACGGAGTCGATGATTTCTCGTTGCTTAAAAACGGTTAAATTTTAACGCATAGCACTTTTATTCAAATCTGACGATTTTCTCCAAAATCGACAAAATAATAAAAAAATGGAAAATTTTATACAATTTAGAAAATAAATATATAAGTCGAAATAAATAATGACCTTAAGTTCGGGTTCTTATAGTTTTCCCTCCTTTAGGAAGCGACGTCCCGGCGCTTGTCTTGCCTTGTCACGCATCTTCTCGCAAAGAGATAAGGATACTTGCTCCTAAAGAAGTCCTCATGCTCCCTTATGAACTCCGGCCCCCGCCACGAGTTCCAACGAACTTTAAAGATCGGAATCCGGCTTTGTTTGAGCCGTTTCACCTCCCTATCCATAATCTCCACCAGTTCCTCGACAAAATGCAATTTGTTGTCGAGTTGAACTTCATCCAACGGGATGACCAAATCATCATTCATAAAGCAACTCTTAAATTAGAGACATGGAAAGTGTAATGAATTCACAAGCTTATCGTGAAAATCTAACTTATAATACGCCACAACCTAATTCTTTCAATAAACCTTGAATGGCCCAACAAATCATGACTTAACTTCCACGTTTACCAAAACTATGACACCTTCCATGGTGACATTCACATGACTTGTCCGCCTACTCAATTCTGTCAATCTTCTTTTAAGATCAGCGTAGCTCTTTTGTCGACTCCTAGCGGTTAACAAACGGTTCTTAATTTGAACTATCTTTTCCGTGGTTTCTCGAACCAATTCCGGCCAGTGAGTTGGCTTTCCCCAACCTCACTCTAACAAACTGGCGATCTACACTTTCGCCCATACAAAGCCCGAACGGTTCAACCTAATACAGCATGGTAAACTTTTATTGTAAGAGAACTCACTAAAGGCCAAGTTTCTATCCAACTGCTTCCAAAATCATACACAACATGACCGAAGCATGTCTTCATGTTTGGATATTAGTCCATCATAGCTTTTGGCCCATACCGTTTCTGGGGTGGTAAGCGGTACTTTAGTCCATTGAGTCCCCAAGCCTTTTGGAGAGATACCCAAAACCTCGTGTGAACAAGACGTCTCTGTCAGAAATAATCAAAACGGGTACACCATGGCCTACCCACAATCTCTTTACAGATACCACGAGCAAGCTTCTCATACTATCGGTCTTTCTCATTGGTAACAAAGTGAGTTGAATTGGTCAATCATCCACGATGACCCAAATCGAATCATAACCCTTGGGGTCCGTTGGAAGTCCAGACACGAAATCCATGGTTACATTTTCGCCATTTCTATTCTTGAATTTTCGGTTTGTTTGAAGCAAGCCTGATGGTTTCTTGTGTTCCCCGCCTAGACCTGTGGCACATGTTAGCACTTGTCGATATATTGGCGATATCGAGCCTACCTATTCGGCCAACAATACAAACCATTATCAAAAATACTTGGATACATTTTAGTAGACCCGGGTGAATCGAATATTTTGAATTTAAGCGACTCATGCATAAATAAATCTCTTTAATCCTCCATAAAGCGGCAACCATATGCGATTACATCATGAATACCTTATTCATTTGTCGAATTTTAAAGATTTGCTTTGCATCCTCTAACAGATTTCCCTTCTCTCACATTTCCCTCCTTTAGTGATTCAACTTGACATCAAGAATTTGTTGCATTATATCCTACTGATCCGTAGCACAAAGATCTCACCCTTAAGGGCTTTTTCCATTTCCTTCCTACTTAGTATCACCCTACCACATTTAAGCCTTCCTGGTGATAACGGATTTCACAATCATAATCGCTCAAGAGTTCTATCTATCTTCGCTGCCTCATGTTCAGTTCCTTTTGGTCCAAAATATATTGTAGGCTTTTATGATCCGTAAACACTGTGCACGGTTCAACATAAAAAAAAATGCTCCACAGTCCTAAGACAAAAACTACCGCACCAATTCCCAAATCATGGTCGTATAGTTTTCCTCATGAGTACCTGTAATTGCCGGGATGCATACGCGATGACCTTTCTCTGCGTCTGCATCAACCAGCTCCATAACCTTTCAATGAAGCATCACAGTACACAACAAAATCTTTGATCCCTTCCGGCAATGCCAAAATAGGAGCACTACATAATTTATCCTTCAACAGCTAAAAGGCTTCCTCTTCTTCTTCGCCCCATTCGTAAGTCTTATTCTTTTGAGTTAGCTTGGTAAGTGGCTTGACGATTAAAGAGAAACCCTCGATGAAGGGGGGGAGCAACCGATATTAGCCAGCTAAAAACCCAAGAACTGCCTTACCTCAGTCATAGACTTCGAGCAGGGACCAAACTCTTAATTGCTTCACCCTTGCTGGGTCCATGTGAACACCCCTGACTATTAAATCACGTGACCGAGAAATTTTCACGAGGAATCTAACCAAAATTCACATTTCAAAAACTCTACGGCATACATCTTCCTCCTTCTGAAGTAATTCTAGAATAATTCTTAAGTGCTCTTTATGCTCCTCCTTGTTCTTGGAATAAATAAGGATGTCGTCAATAAACACAATCACAAATTTGTCGAGAAACGGCTTACATACCCTATTCATCAAATCCATAAATACTGCGGTTGCATTTGTCAATCCAAATGGCATTACTTGAAATTCATAGTGGCCATAACGAGTCCTGAATGTCATGATTGGAATAACCTTTTCTCGAACACGAAGCTGGTGATGACCGGATCGCAAATCAATCTTCGAGTGACAACGACTCGACCTTGGAAGTTGGTCAAAAAGATCATCAATCCTTATGGAGTAGTATAACGATTTCTTGATTGTCAATTTGTTTAGTTCGCGATAGTCTATGCACATGTGAAACGATCCACCCTTCTTCTTTACAAACAACACCGGAGCTCCCCACGGTGATGAACTCGGTCGAATAAATCCTTTATCCGATAACTCTTGCAACTGCCTAGCTAATTCTTTCATTTCTGACGGTGCTAATTGATAAGGCGCATGTGCCACAGTAGCGGCTCCTGGAACCAATTCAATCTTAAACTCTACTTGTCGAGATGGTGGGAGTCCTGGCAAGTCCTCAGGAAATACATCTGGGAATTCACAAATAACAGGCACATCCTCCAGACGTCTCTCTGTCGGTTCCTTTTCAACGACTTGAGCAACAAACAAATAACTCCACGATCCACATACTTCCTGACTTTTCATGCAACGACACCACCTTCAATCGAGACACCACCAACATCACCCCCTTCACTACAATGTCCCTCTATCTTAAATGGGCATCATGGTGCACTTCTTTCTTCCCCACCACAAATGACAGCACCATGCAAAACCAACCAACCATTCCAATAAATACATCAAAGTTACCGGGGATTCTATAGGCAATAAGGTTCACTTTTGAATAGGTGGTTTACTAAAGTTTAAAAGCACATTGTGGACCTCTTAAAATAGTATGGTACTAACAACCCTTCCATCAACAAATCTACTATCATAGCAATGGTCTAACTTAACGGTTTATACTATAATCAATCATATTACCAAAATTAACAATTCACAAAACATTTATTGGACCCTGATCAAATAAAACTTTTAGCGTAGACTGTTATTAAGTAAGAACATACCCGTCACCACATTTGGTCCTAAGTTCTGGTCACCATCTCTCAAAGCATATGCTTGTCTACGGGCTCCACTTCTTCCTGGGTTGTTCTTCGCAGGACAATTAGCCTTAATGTGGCCTTTCTCACCACACCCGTAGCATGTCACAATCGGCTGGGCATTTGCACCAGTCGCTACCACCTTCGACCAACACTCTCTAGCTTTGTGCCAATTTTCCCACATTTATTGCACCTTGTATTGGATAGTTTTCCATAATGTTGCATTCCACACTTATTACACTTTACATTTTGCCCAGCTTCATGTGTGTTTTGATTTCCAACATTTGTCATTGCTCTAACATTGCCCTGCCTCAGATTGTTTTGGTTGTTTCGGTTGGTGTTTCGGTACTGGTTTTGATTGTTGTTACGGATTGTTGTTGACGAAACGCTTGCTGGAGTAGTTTGTTGTTGTTCCTTACTATTGTGTATTTCCACCACCCCCTACTAACTAGTCCTGTCCTTGAATTCCCCACTTCCTTTTCTTGTTATCAGCTTCTCTCTCTGCTCTTGCTTTGATCTTCTGTTCCATTAAAGTGTGCGCCATCCGCACAGCTTTATTCAGAGTTGTTGGTTCAGACGATGTAACTTCCCTTTGATATTTTCAGACAATCCACAGATATAGGCCTCAACCTTCATTTGTTCCGTGGGCACCATCCCAGGACACAGTAATGCTAGTTCATTAAAACGGGTGGTATAAGAGGAGATATACATCTCCTTGACCCTCAAGTTCCATAGCTCATTCTCCATCCTTTAGATCTCCTCAAGGGGGACAAATTCCTGCCGTCATCATTACCTTCATTTTATGCCATGGTTTCCTCTTGTCACGGCTTCCATCCTCGAAGTAGCCACTTATGTGAATACACCATGTCAGGGCCCAATCCTGAAAGGTGGCAGCAGCGAACACCACTTTGTTACCTTCGGTACATTTACTCACAGTGAAAACCATCTCCGTCTTTTAAATCCATCTGATTGGACCCACCGCTCCTTCATTTACCACAAATAGATAGGGCAACACTTCATGTAAACCGCAAAATGTACATTTCCCGAACAACCGGAGCAACATTAAGTCCTCCAGCCTGAGTTTACCTTCATTTCGAACTCTCTCTCTCGCTTATAGCCGCCGATGGCGCATCAACACTTTCCCCTGTATCAAATGGTTATAACGGTAACCTGTGTCAACGGGACGGAGGTGGGTTAGCCTTTTGAGCTATCTTTATAGGCTGCAATAGGTAACTGTCACATTACAATAAACAAAGATCACGGAGTTTTTCATACCATGACATATCCATATCATGTAACAAACAACTTAATCACCACACCAAACAAATCTACATAAGTTTTATACCATGATAATACCATAACATGTACAAACAACTAACGACCATAACTAAAGAAATGAAATGAGCAGTCATAACAAGAGATATGATCATAACATGTATAATAAATCACAACATAAAAGCAATTCACTAACATATCAAGTATAACGTCAAAGTTAGCCATAAGTCATGTCATCACCAAGATTACAGTACATGTTGGATTTGTTTCACAAAAATAATGTAGCATGCCAGTGACAACCATCAGTACGAATCCCTACAAACCGACATTTCGTGTTGTTAGTGACATCAAAACATCAAAAAAGCTAAGATGATACTAAAACTAGCGGAGAGTCACGTGGTGAACGCCACCGCGACTCATAAGCTGGGACGAGTCCATGGAGCCGGTATCATGCAACAACATCAAAGTATCAGAAGTGTGTAACGAGCAGCAGCATCATCTCTGTCAACATACATAGGGATCATCAGAACCAAAGCAGGGGGTAGATCGAATCAAAGGTCTTAGCAGGTGGATTTCTGACTTGCGGAACTAGTAAGCAGGCACCAGAAGAACCTATCTACAAACTATTTGACGGTTTTATGTAAGCATTCGTGACACATATATTCACGCAAATTCTTAGTAAAATTCCTTCCTAATTCCTATCATTCACCAACTACCTCTCTAAGATTTTTCTTATCCTTAGAAAAATTTGCACCTTTCAACTCATCTAATCGATCACTTAAACCCTTGACATAACTTCTTCCCTCCGGACAAATTTGACATCACTTTCTCTATCAGTACGAACTATTATCAAAATTGTCACAACCTAAGCCCACAAAATGACTATCTTTTTTTCTTAAACCTCTTTTTCATTCCTTTCCTTCCCGTAACCGATCCTTTCATCATGAATTCCATATCTTTCATCTTTCTCCCAAACCGTCCCCAAATTAGGACACCTGGACCCGTCCCGAAAACAACTAGAATTTCCATCGAAAAGAATGCAGTAGAAACGAACTCCTCATCGAAATGAAAGTTTTTGACCATGACGAAGCAATGGGAGGGATGAGGCTGACCATCGCAGTCATCAGGTGGCAAGACGGGAGAAGTAGGAAGGAGTCTCTTCATCAACAAAATTCTGGCGGTGTGGGAATATTCAAGTCTTCACCCGTATTAAGGCTCAATTACTTCCGCCTTCATCATCCACTACCCAACATCATCATTATTTTCCTCTGGATCCTCTTTCGGGAGTCCCTCTTTTTCGATTGTCCGGATCCTCTTCATCCGTGATCCTCTTTGACCGGGTCCTCTTTCCGGATCCTCTTCCGGAACTCTTCCGGATCTTCTCCCCGAAAATTTTTTTCTTTCTTTCCATCCAACCATTTTGATTATTAGGGATATTACCCCCCAACCCAGGGGTGAAAACCATTTCCAAGACCTACGGGTTGAGCCGGTGCGTGTTCCGGATTTGCAGGAGCAGGCACATTAGGCAGAGCAATAGACGTTGGTGAGATCATTCATGGGTACATTTGCCATGATTATCTGCAAATCATGCAAAATAATAACATAAGGTTACTATATCAATAAAATCAACTTAAATAAAATATACATGATAAGATATACACCAAAATAATTCCAATAACTAATGAATAATATTCATTTAATCTTTATACATAAATAAATCTTTTTTGTTTAACATAATAATCCATATGCATTATATCATCGTATATACATATTACAGTATTTACTTCATAAATACTACTCATCCATGATTAACCAAGCATAAAGCATAAACCATTACTTTAAAAAAATATACTTACAGGGACGACTGGATGAATGCCACGAGGAGTCTTTGTCAGTTGCGAGAACCCAAAAATAGATATAGTTTAGTTTTTGAAATTTGACCTACTTCTCTAAAACTTAAGGCTTTTTTTTATTGATACCCATGCTTTACCACCCCCATTTTATCGGACAGCGCAGCGGAACATACAAGGGTGTTACTATACCTAAGCACAATCACACATAATATCAAAAAGAACGACTCAAAAGATAACGTTAAAATAACATTTGGTCCCCAAAAACAAATATGAACAATATCCCATATTTATCATATGGTTAAACCATAGTACCATAAAATTCACCCATCATAAGAATCAAGTTTTCGGACAAAATACCAAATTGATCATAACTTTTTAAACAAGGGGATATGTTAGAAGATCAAAACGATAAACCAACTCAAGACCATCCTCTAGAGCTTCCAAATCATCGCTATCATCCAATGATTACCTGAGAAAAAACTGCAAAAAGTCAACACAAAATACGGTTGAGTTATTCATAGAGTTTTCATAAACCATAGTATGAACACAAGTTTTATTTTTAAACATCATCTTATAACAAATGGAACAAACAAGTTAATATAAAATTTACATTCGACTCATGACATCGCAAGCGTAACATCAACCACATCTGTAATAAATTACCATATAAATAAACAATTTTCTTTGCCCCCAGTACTAGGTAATATTTTTGCCAATATAGCCTCATTTCTCTAATCACAAATCGTACACGCCGTTCAAGGTGTCCCCACAAATGGATCCAGACCCCAGGGACGGGGAATTTCAACCCCAATAGATCTATCAATGTATTAGCGCTCACATAATCCAAGCCAATTAAACGTTCATGAAATTAGGGATTTTATGCGATAGGTACTCGTGCAGAAATATAATTGCAGGAACGTCCAGCATACCAAAGCAATCTTGTGGGTCCAACTTTTAAAACAAGCATGGTATCTCCCTCGCGGGTTGTATGCACTAAAACAGAAAAAGTAAAGGCGAGGCTATGAACTCACTAAGTAAAGAAGACACGAGAGCATCGAGAAATCGAGACCACGAGAAACTCCAAGAAATTATTCGGGACCTACATAATAAGTCGCGACATAATGTTATAAGGTACTCCAATACTTATACATAGTTATATAATAACTTGTTTATAAAAATGCAAAACATGTGCAACATTGAACCGGGATTTAACCAAGGTGCTTCTATCTCTAAATTAGTTGTAGGACCTATACTTACACTCAATTAAGTGTCTACTATGTATTGCTTATCCAATCTTAACTCTTAGTAAGTGGTCGCACTTTTTATCTTCTTCTAAAACTATAACGTAAAAGTCTATTTTTCTGGTTTAGGTCAATTTCATGAGAGCATTGCTCTCAACCATATAAGGCTATGAAGTGAGCTTTCACCTCCTAGAAAGCCCTTGGAGTCTACTTTCCAGAACACTAAGCCAACCATTCCAATTCTTTACCATTTAAGAGGAAAGTTCATTTTAGTAACTGAAACTCAAAATAGAAAACTCATTTTCCAGATTTTAGTCAACTTCACGCTATCGTACTCTAATCATAAAAGATCAAAAATGCGGCTTCCACCCTGGAAATCCACTTGAGTCTAGTTTTCCAAAACATTTGGCCAATCAATTATACCATTCACCAATCCATGAAAAATGGATTTTTATTAACCGAAGGTCAAACCAGAAAGTTGGTTGAACTCCTATCCCTTACGAAAAAGTGCATAATTCTTAATCTAGAATATAAATGGATGTGAGGCCAAGTTCTGGAGCTTTCCTAAGATTTGTAGTACTGAACCATGCTTTAAAACCCAATCCTTTAGTTCAAAAACCTAGATATTAACACGTTTTATATTCAAAAGGTCCCGATTTAGACCTATTGAATACGTAATTTGACTATAACTCCTTCACGGTAGGAGTTGGTTGAGTATCCAACTCACCACATGATCCCCTAAGAGTCAATTTTCCAAATATCAAATAATATCAGTAGGCACAAGCCAAAATTTTTGAGAACAAGGGTCGACAACCTGCTGTCCCCAAAACAGTCCCCCAAATCCTTGAGTTCCGCCTAATATCTAAGCTTCTAAACCTCAATCATGCAATCCTCAATACCATTCAATGTCCATAATCAAACCACAAACAACATAACCCTTCAAAATCATGATCAAATCAATACTCATTTATTCTAAGGACATGTATGTCCATAAAATCCCAATCAAAACTATTGCATGTTCACAAATCAACATATGCTTAAACAATAACTAAAAATCATTAACAAGAAAATAAAAGAAGGCTTACAATGAGGGTTTTACCTATAGAAGAATCAACAACACAAACCCTTGGTGGGTTTGAGTCTTGGCCGCGGCACCAACAACACAAACAAACCAAACCCTAACTTTTTATAGCCCTAATCTTGCAACAATCACCCAATATCACTTTCTTAATAAACCTTGCACTCAAAAACTAGGTCAAACTTCATATTCCTCAATCTTCAAAATAAATTAATTTCTCAAACTTTATGCATGGAGGTTTTTATCATTGAGGAATGATTAAGGTTTATAATTGTATTGATTTAGGGCTAAAAGGATGGGATTTGGTGGAGAATTGAAGGTGGAATGGTGGTTTTTCTCTTGGGGCTGTCGAACAAAAGAAGAAGAGAGGGAGAGGATTTTACTGTTGGGTTTTTTTTTGTCTGTGTTTCTATTGTTTGTGTGTGTCGTGTGTTTGTAAATAAGAAGGGGAAGAGTGGGTTTTTAGTTGGGCTTTATTTAGGATTAGTAGGTTTTAAGTGTTAATAATAAAAACAAATAAAATGGGTGTTTTGTGTGAGTTGGGCCACCGGCCAAAAGAGAGGGGAGGGGGGTTTCATGGACTAAGTTTTGCCTAACTAATGATATTTATTAATCTCGGGCCCAATTACCTATCCTAGTCCGATATCTTTCCTAAATCGCGATTTTCGAGTCGGTTGCACATGTAAACTTTATAAAAATAATTTTTTTTTATAAAATAAAGATATAATTGGCATTCGAGGCCAAAATACGAAGTCGTTGATTTCTCGTTGCTCAAAAACGGTTAAATTTTAACGCATAGCACTTTTATTCAAATCCGACGATTTTCTCCAAAATCGACAAAATAATAAAAAAAATGGAAAATTTTCTACAATTTAGAAATTAAATATATAAGTCGAAATAAATAATGACCTTAAGTTCGGGTTCTTACAAAAATCTTTTCCAATTCTTTTCATATTATCAAAAACCTTTTTAGTATGACAAGGTGCATTGTAAACAGGATTATGAGATGGCACCTTGTCAAGTTGTTTGTCCAAAAACACTTGCAAAAATGTTGGATACATTAAAAATTTAGCAGAAAGACTATCCAAGTTTCTAGTCATACCATCAAAAACCATTTTAGAAAAATTAAACTTTTAGTTAGTAGCCAAACAAATAATAGCAGAAGTTATATTTCTACTGAACTCATTCCAAGCAGTTTTCTTTGCACTTAAGCACTGCAAAATGGTATGAACAAAAAATTTCCATTGATGGGAGAAGTAAGATTTGAAAAATGTAAGTTTATCAAAAAGATTCTCATACCCCCCATCAACTTTAAGTTTTCAAAAATAGTAGTTGTTGGACGACAGTCAGTACCATCCTCATCTGCAAATTAAAGGTCTGTCCTCACAGATGATTCAGTTATGACCATTTTCTTTCCATCTACCAAGGCATGAATCTATGTTTCTTCATTGATTGTTTGGGCCTTAGCAGTAGACCAAAACTGCTTAATGCATGAAACATAGATAGTAGGATTAACAGTCAAAGCATACCTTATGGGGTTTGCATTCAAGAAATCCACTATCTCTGTGAAATCATCACTATCAGTTGGTCGTTCCAAGTATGCTACCATATTGTGATAATCAACAAATTTGAAAGCCACCATTGTTGTTAAGGTTCGAAAAAAGATTGATGAAATTGAGTTAGGGTTTATTATTTTGAGAGGGTTTGAATGATTAAGAACATTTACTATTTGACGGGAGTGGTGGGTCTATGACGAGAGAGTGTGGGACAACGACCAGAGAGTGACGTGATAAGAGCTGTGGTGGTGACGGATATTGTGGTAGATGAGAGGAGTTGTGGCGGATGACAGGAGGGAGTTTGTTTGTTTGATTAATTTTGGAATGAGATTCACTAAATTTTGGGGGAATACATTTAGACACGGACTAAGACAGTAGAGAAAGTGATTTTCGAATTTTAACAAAACAATGACACAAAAATATTTGAGGGAAAATACCTTTAGCCACGATAATAGTCGTAAATAAAAGTTTTGTTACATGTTTACAAAAAAATTAACGAAACAAAGTAGCAAAGTTGAAAAAGTCGCAGAACGATAGCCGGGCGGTCGACATCCTTGTAGCATGTAATCGTTTTTGGTGGTATTAATCGGGAAAATACCTTAAGCCACGATAATAGTCATGAATAAAAGTTTTGTTACTTGGTTATAAAAAATTTAAAGAAATAGTTGCAAAGGTGGAAAAAATCATGAATCGATAGTCAGGCGGTCTACCTCCTTGTAGCTTGTAATCGTTCTAGGCGGGATTAATCGGTGAGTAATAGGATTGCCATTTTCGACTATTTTGTTGTTTAGTGGGCTTTAAGCCACAACGTTATTCGTGGCTAAATATTTCTTGTGGTTAAAAGCCTCGATTCTTATAGTGTCAGGCGGCATAAGGTTTTAGTGGCTTATAGTGTAATGGAACCCATGCATGACTGGTGATAAGGCTAAAGTCACAGGTTCATGGGGGTCCCAATGTGCATATGGGTTATAGCTGCATATAGTTAGTGTCATGTTATGCACATCTATGATGACTGGTGACAATGGGTAATTAACATGGGTTATGGGTCACGTGCATTGGGTTGTAGTGGCTTATAGTGTCATGGAACCCATGCATGACTGGTGATAATGGCTAATTCACATGGGTCATGGATCATGTGCATTAGGTTATCACTAGTCACATTCATTAATGGGTGTTTGACATCATATGGGTCATATGCATTGGGCTTGTAGCTTGCTTATAGTTTCCATTTACGACACATCATGACTAGTGATAATGGTAATTACAATGGTTATGGGTCACATGCATTGGGTTGCAGTGGCTTATAGTGTAATGTTATCGACCAATACATGACTGGTGATCGACAATGGGTAATTAACATGGGTCATAGGTCATGTGCATTGGGTTGTAGTGGCTTATAGTGTAATGCGACCCATGCATGACTGGTGATAATGGCTAATTCGAACCACAAGGGTCATCCGGGTTATGTTGTATTGGTTATCCAATCATGGTCACATTCATTAATGGGTATTTGACATCATATGGGTCATATGCATTGGGTTGTAGTTGCTTATAGTGTCATGTTACGACACATCCATGACTGGTGACAATAGGTAATTAACATGGGTTATGGGTCACCTACATTGGGTTGTAGTGGCTTATAGTGTCATGTTATCGACCAATACATGACTGGTGATCGACAATAGGTAATTAACATAGGTCATGGGTTATGTGCATTGGGTTGTAGTGGCTTATAGTGTAACGAAACCCATGCATGATCGGTGATAATGGCTAATTCACATGGGTCATGGGTCATGTGCATTGGTTATCATTGGTCACATTCATTAATAGGTATTTGACATCATATGTGTCATATGCATTAGGTTGTAGTTTCTTATAGTGTCATGTTACGACACATCCATGACTGGTGACAATGGGTAATTAACATGGGTTATGGGTCACATGCATTGGGTTGTAGTGGCTTATAGTGTCATGTTATCGACCAATACATGACTGGTGATCGACAATCCGGAATTAACATGGGGTCATGGTCATGTACATTGGGTTTGTAGTGCTTATAGTGTAATGGAAACCCTGCATACTAGTGATTAATGGGCTAATTCACATGGTTTATGGGTTCTTGTGCATTGGTTATCACTGGTCACGTTTATTAATGGGTATTTGACATCATATGGGTCATATGCATTCGGTTGTAGTTGCTTATAGTGTCATGTTATGACACATCCATGACTGGTGACAATGGGTAATTAACATAGGTTATGGGTCATGTGCATTGGGCTGTAGTGGCTTACAGTGTCATGTTTGTTGGGAGATTTAAGATATCCGTCACGGGGCGGGTAATTAATTTTACTATCCGAAATCGAACCATACTACACGGGCAATCGGATGTGCGGGCACCCAAAGTGAGCGGTTAACAGCGGTTCGGGTCACGGTTAACCGTTTTTGTCGTTCAATCAAGTTTAACCGTATAAATAATGTACATAAAATATCTTTCTAGTAAAATTAAATGACATTGAATTTAAAAGTCATATAAAATGTAAGTATTCCGTTACAATAATTGCATTCAAATATTCATAAATAACTTATTAACAAAAAATATTACTCG
>BQNB010078971.1:14052-25937 GCA_026074375.1 Tanacetum coccineum
TTGGCAGCTTTGGCCCTTGTAGTTAAACTTTCCCATAATGGCAGTTTGGCCCTTGTCTTCTTTTTTTTTCTCTCTTTATTTCTCCTTAAATATAAGTTTAGGGATTTACAATTTTAGTCCCTAAACTTATATTTCTTGACTTTTGGCCTCGGGGTTGACTTTTTCAGGCTTGGTCTTGGACTTTGACTTTGTCTTTTTCTTGCTTTTCCATTCCGAGTCCGGTTTTGTCATTTTGGCTTCGTTTTTCGTCCTTTTCTTAATTATCCGTTCCTGCACAATACAATTAGCAAAACAAGCATATATTTGGCATTTTAGGTCCGTTTTTGGTTATTTTATGTAATATTATCTTAACCTCTATCATGGATAATCAAGTACGTGTATAATGTGTCTACATTATTATTTCATGCTTGCTATGTGACCGCGACATTTAATAAACCTTTAAGTCATTTATATGCTTGAACTTGGCTACATTACATGATTTCTCTTCTCCTTTAGATATATTATGTGATTCTTGAAGTGATGGAAATGCCATAATCGCTCTTTTAATTCTTACTAACAACTCTAAAAAGGATTGAACTTCTAAAAAAATTGTGAATCTCCAGAAAACGGTCCCCTTAAATGTTGGGCGGCTCCCTAATATATATGGGACCGCTACCAATATAAGGGACCACCATCAGAAGAAACACGAAATATTCCTGTCCCCTCCTTGTCTGCAACTTTGACCCTATTCTTCCTAGGTCTAGCTGTCCTTTCCCTTCTAAACTAAACACTCATTAGAACTCTCTTCCAACAAAACCATGCCTTTCCTAAAATTCTTCTATATAAACATCATTCTTTTTCATCTCAAATCACCATCTCTCTTATAAACATCTCCTCAAAGTCTCAATGTCATCTTCTAACAAATCTCCTCGTGACTACTCACGAAAACACAAAAGAGCAATTCTTGAACCTTGGAAACAAAGTCACAATCTTCCACCATCACCACCTTCTCCTCCACCAAATAGGACTCCAACCACTTCTCATATAACAATAAACCTTCTCTCATCTTCCTCACCTCCTCTATCTCCAAGCAACTCACTACCTAAATCTCCACCAAACTCTCCAATCTTTGATACCACTCCTTTGCCTCCTTCTCCTAATTCATCTAATCCTACATCCTCTTTCTTACCTCCACAAATCTCTACTTAAAATCATAGTGAAAACTATTTGCATGAACTCCTACACCTTTTATATCTTCTTGATATCAACATTCAACATGCAATTAAGTTAACTAATATTTCACCTCCTTGTCTAGACCAAGTCAATTTTTGTAGGATCCCTTTGCTTAATGGATCTTAACCTTTAGCTTGTAAAGGGTTTGTTGCCTTAGATAAATCTAAAGTAACAATGATGAAACAATGATTAACCACTATTGATTACGCGGAATTTAATCAACAATGTAAAGAAGAATATAATCAAAACACATTTATATTGAACTTTGAATTTGCCTAAGTTACAGATTACAAACTATGATTTGCTATTCGATCTCTATGATCCTTTTTTAGAACTATATCTACTAACTATGCCTCTGGTTCCTTTTATAGACTAAGGAAACCCTAATGGGCTTTACAAAACGCGTATAAAGATAATGCATATCTTTTCCTAAGATATCTCATGCATATCTTTAACTCTAACTAATTTATGCGTAAGCAGACTTAACTATTACATAAACAGTATTAACTATTTAATACTGCTAGTACTAACTATGATAAATCTTCTACCAGTACCAACTATGATAAAGGCAGAACTAACTATAATACTAACATAATTAAATCTGTTATACAAAATTCCTAACAATCCTCCCCTAAACTTGAACTTTACTTGTTAACTTCAAGTTTCTTTAGATGTCCTCAGTTTGGGCTTTTGAGAATTGTATCCAAGCATGTCTTTAAGTCATTAGCTTCTCTTGAATGATGATCTATTTGATGTTCTTTGAAAAACCAGATCATACTTTATCTTTTAGTCTTTGTCTTCTCTTCACAGCTACACAACAACATCCAACTAAGTTGGCTTTATAGTTTTTGGCAAACTACCAGCCATCGACGGATTTGATATGTCTTTACCATAAGTCGTTTGCTATGGACTAGTCAATGCTTCATTGTAGTAACAAGGTGCATTAATAACCTTATAGTTTTTAGCAAACTATCAGCTATCAATGGATTTGAGATCTCTTTACCATTAGCCGTTTGCTCTGGAGTAGCCAATGCTTTAGTGCAATACTATGGTGCATTGATTACCACACAGTTTTTGGTAAACTGTCAACCTTAAACGGATTTGAGAAGTCTTTACCAAAATCGTTTGCTTTGGCCTAGCCAGTCCTTATATAACACCCTGTGTTTTCAAGTCAATGACGACGTAAATAAATCTACAATTTATTTTAGTGTTGTACGTGTTTGCTTTTAATTTCATGTATTAAGAAAAATCGCGTAAGCTAAAAACGATCATTTAATGTAAACGGGCATCAAACAATTAAATGTTTACATCAATAAAGTATTAAATAATTATTTTGAGAATAATAATGGTCTTTGTTTATTTTAATTTTTATCAGTTACGTAAAATTGTTACGTTTCGCGATAAATTAAGTTTAGGCATACCCGGAACCACCAAAACTTTTCTACGCTTCAACAAATACCCACATTTATACCCAATACTCAAAAATCACAAAAATACATCATATATAACTACATATGGCCGGATTTAGAGAGTTAGATACAAGAAATATCATGAAAATCATGCAACTTGCTTTGTACTACCCCAACTAATAAAACCATGAGACAATTTCAAGAGAACAACATACCTAGACCATAAGGACTTCCCTATTTTGCTCATCTTGTCTCATGAATCATATGTACACCTTTTTGACTAACTTATATCATATATACTAGCAATACTTAAGATAAAAACACATAAGTCTTTCCAATTACTAAAAACAAACTCACTTCTCTCTTTCTCTCCTTACTCACCCACGGTAACAAACACCCCTTATACATAATCTATGCTTTGATTTTCCTAGACCATACAAGCCATCACACATCATTCCTAAGATATACAAAGGTATTTACAAGCCTTGGTTAACCATTTATAAGTGTTGAAGCAAGAAAGGAAGCTAGGGTTTTCATTTGGAAAGTTAGGGTTTCTTGGTTATAAAAGCTAGGGTTATAATCTAAGCCAGGGTTTAGCACATATTTTCTCATCATCATACATCACCTTAAGGTCATCTAACACCCTTATCTTTTCATTTCATGAGTTTATATATATATTATGTTATATGTAGTAAAATCATCATTTAAGACATGTTTAACTTGTAAAAGTGGATTTTTCTTGTAAACATGATTTTATGAACTTATACACATGTTATATGGATGATATTATGAGGTTATAAATGGATACATAAGTGTTATACAATCTTGGTTAAGCTTAAAAAGTGTTAATGCAAGATTAGGGTTTTTAGGGATTTACATAAAAAGCTACAAGTAAAAGTGTGTAAACAACTTTGTAATCTTGTAAATCTTGTTGTCAAGGACTTATGTGGACAAAGCAAGGATTATGGACATTATTATATGTATCACATATGATAAATATAGTTATAAAAGACTTATGGTAAACTACAAAAGTGAAAAATACATAAAACAAGTGTTATATAAAAGTATACATATTCATTATAAAGGGGCTGTTTGGATGTCGAATTTCAAACAGTGGGTTTGATGTTTTATAAAGATAATACACCTCACGACGATTCCAAAAAGATAAGAAACTCGAAAAACGGATTAATAACGAAAAAGATACGCTAATTACGAGTTATACGTTAATTAAACGGGTTTATAAAATAACTTTTATAAAAATTATACAAAACAGAAAGTTTGGTATTTTTAACAGATTATACATATTTTTAGGATTCCAAAACAATAAGAAACGTAATTTTTCGATTAAAAACGAAGAAGTTATGAATTACGCGAGTTTATATACTTAAAATGTATAAAAATATTTTTATAAAACTATTTTTATAAAAAGTTACTGTTCATGACAGAAACATTAATTTTTGTAAACTTCATAAATAAATAGAACTTTCAATTACGAGAACGTGCTCGAAAGAATTACTAAAAACGGAGCTAAAACGAATAAAATACGACGTTTACGATAATTCGAGTTTATAAAAGTAATTTTATAAACTATGAACAGTAAAAATTACTGTTCATCAGCAGACCCCACTTTATAAAAATGTGATAATTTTGATAACGAAGACGTGGTCGAAGGAATCGCTAAAATCGGGATTAAAACGAATAAGTTATTGCATTTACGGGTATTACGACAATTAAATTTATAAAAGTAAATTTATAAAACGTCATAAACAGTAAAAGTACTGTTCATCAGAAGGTTATAAAATATAAAAATGTAATATTTTTATATATCATCTCAATACGAAGACGTGGACGTAAGAAACGCGAGAAACGGGTTTAAAACGGGAAAGTTATGCTAGTTTTACTAAAACGATAATTATAAACGTTTTCACTCTATAACAACGATTTTTAAATTACAAATAGATGGTGATGTAGCTACATAGACTTGTATATGATATTAGTTAATCAATGTGATTAGTACTTATACGGCCTATATTAATTTAGGTTGCATCCGATCATTTGCGTGACGCATTATCTGTGATATTTGGATTATCAGTAACTCAAGGTGAGTTCATAGCCCCACATTTTACATGGTTTTGTTTTATAAGTTTTGGGGTGGAAAACATGCAATTGTTTTATAACTGGACACAAGTGGATAATATTTATACGATGATTACGTGTTGCCTAAGTAGCGATAACCCAAGTTGAGCCCATTATCATGAACTGTTAATTATGGTATAACCAATTGGATTGGTCTCAGTAAGCGCGAATGTTATGAATAGATCTATTGGGTTTGACAACCCCGTTCGGGTGATTAGCTATCACTAGGCAAACGAACGTATACCATGTCGGATTAGGGATGTTGCGGGTTAGAACATCAATACGGGCAATGTGGGCAATTATATATTGCCATATATTTATGTCGAGCTTCAGTGTCATGAGCTTAGAGCAACGTAATTACAATTATGTGATGTTTTGCATCTCCTGCATTATCATATACTTGGGGAAATCTTGTGGTCCAACTTTATACGATTTATCAAACCTATGAATTCACCAACATTATTGTTGACGTTTTAAAGCAATGTTTTTCAAGGGGTCAGTAAGCACAAGGTGCAAGCGATACATTGGTGATTTTGTATTTTGGGATGACATGCTTAAAGATATGGTTGCATTATATTTTGGGAATCATGTATTATGGACTAGTATCTGTGTGACATGAACAATGAATAAGTTAAGCTTCGGGCTTTTTGTAACAAATGTTTGCTAAATCCAATGTATCAGTTTTAAATGAATTTTAATGGTCGTTCTATATATATCTTGTGTTATTGATCTAAGATGTGACACGCCCTGGACCCTTATTCCGTTGCGACCCAATTTGGGGGTGTTACAAATTGGTATCAAGAGCCAAGGATATAGAGAACCAGGTCAAAATGTTTTTTCTGAACTTTAACCATTTTCAAACATTGCTTATATACAAAAGGGTTTTTTCATAGGACATACATGCATACATACATACATACATACACTACTTGTGCATTAGTCGGTTAGGCTAGATGCATGCATAATTGATATACATGTTATGATATAAATGTATATTACTATAAGAGTCTAATATTAAATACTAATATAAGTTATTTTGGATTTTCAGATATAGTTATGTCGGACTCGGAAGATTCCACGGTCACCTACACGGCAGTGTCCAGTCCATTTGAGGATAGGTCAGACATTGGTTCACTAGGAGTCGATGTACCACCCATTATGCCAGAGGACCCATATGCTTATATAGTGGCTGCTTATCAGGCTCCACCATCGCCTGACTACATGCCTGGCCCTAAGGAGCCACAGTCACCACCCCCACTGGACTTTGTTCCTGAGCTGATGTACCCTGAGTACATGCCACTAGAGGATAAGATACTCCTGGCCGAGGAGCAGCCACTGCCTGCTGCTGCATCACCCACTGTAGATTCACCAGGATATGTTCCTGAGTTTTATCCAGAGGAGGAGCCGGAGAAGGACGATGAGGATCCTGAGGAAGATCCAGCTGATTACCCTGCTGATAGGGATAATGATGATTAGGAGGATGAGGAGGAGCCTTTTGGAGATGATGCCAATGATGAGGACGAGGATGAAGATGAGGGGGAGGAGGAGCACCCAGCTCAGGCCGACTCTATCCCACCTGTACACCGTATGACTGCCAGGATATCTATCCGAGATGAGCCATCCATATCACTTCCTCCTAGGGAAGACGTCGAGCGACTTCTTGCCTTAACCAATCCACCATCATCACCACTTACTCCATTATCATCACCACTACCACAGATACCTTCACTACCACTCCTAGTACCACCACCAGTACCTGTACTACCTCTATTACCACCTGCTAGTCATGTCCGTCCGTTGGGCTATCGAGCTGCTATGATCTGGCTAAGAGTTGAGACACCATCCACTTCTCATCCATTAGCACTACCTACTTCATCACCACCTTTGCAGTTACTATCTTCTGACCGCAGGGCAGATAGACTCGAGATTACACTTCCACCTCGGAAGAGGTTGGGTATTGATCTTGGTCCGAGATGCGAGGTGGGAAAGAGTTCAGCTACTGCTGCCGCTAGACCAACTAGAGGTCGTAGGGCAGACTATATGTTTGTCGGTACTATGGATACTGAGATTAGATGACAGAAAGCCGAGGAGGTCAGCTATGGGATTAGAGATGTTTGTGTAGACCCGAGAGAGGCTGTTGAGGAGGTAGCACCGATGACCCTTAAAGGGGTCAATACTAGGGTGACCGAGCTTACTACAATTCAGGAGCAGGACACGCAGGATATCTATGCTGTGATAGGGGATACTCAGGACAGGCAGACCCAGATATATCAGAGAGTTGAGACATTGGTTGATGATAGTCAGTACCACTATGAGACTGCACGACTACTAGATCAGAGGCTAACTGTTTCTCGGGAGGCATGGGGCCGCTCATTAGAGGTTAGCTATAGGGGCACGTTTCAGTGATTATGGCATTAACGCTCTGTAGTGATGGGTCCGGCAAAGCATGTGATTTTCACATTGGCAGGCTAGCTGCCGTAGGAGTCAGACTGTGACTTATAGAGATGCTACAGGCAGACCCGCATGTGGCAGGCATAAAAGAAAAAAGAGATTGCACGAGCATACGAAACCATTTAATACCATACCCGACAGGAGCAGCTTGTGCAGACTTTGACATTGATGTAGTCACTACAGGGACATGTGACCACTTTACAGGGACATGTGACAGCAATGTAGGGACAACAGGGACCCTCTGGAGGTCCAGCACAGCCAGTTGCACCGAAGGAGGCCGGTAGTAGTTCATAGATCAGGTTATGACTAGTTGTTTTGTATATAGCCTACTAAGTATTACGGGTGACTCCTGGCTAGTAGGGCTCTAGGTTTATGTTGTATTAATAGCTATCTTTTGTTAGCCGGCTAAGTATTATAGGTTTTATACCCAGCTAGCACGGTAGTAGGATTTGTATTTCTATTTCTTGTATCAAGAAATCATGTATGTTTTCCATGTATATATAAAATGGTGGTATTATGTCAGGAATGTAATATGTTTTGGTTGTAATTGAATTTGTGTGAATGAATGTCCATTTATCTATACCAGTGTTGAACTCAGTTCAGTTATATAATTCACTGTGGAATGTGATCTTGTTTTATTTATTGTATATATGTTATGTCATGGTTAAGATTTTATGAAATCTAACGGGTGTTATACTTTTTGTGATTGAAGAAAATGGCACCAAAAAGAACTGCAAGGGCTAGACCAGCCCCAGAAACAACAACTACTACCACATCTGTCACCAATGCCCAACTTCAGGCAATGATTGATCAAGGTGTCACTGCTGCACTGGCAGCACGTGATGCAACTAGAAATGGCGATGACAGCCATACCTCGGGAACAGGTGTTAGGAGGACTAAACGCGTTGCTCGAGAGTGCACCTATCAAGACTTCATGAAGTGCCAACCTCTGTATTTCAAAGGCACTAAGGGAGTTGTTGAATTAACTCAATGGTTTGAAAGGATGGAGATTGTGTTTCGCATAAGCAACTGCTTTGTGGATAATCAGATCAAGTTTTCCACTTATACTCTTCTCGCAGGTGCTTTGACGTGGTGGAACTCCCACGTTAGGATTGTTGGTCAGGATGTTGTGTATGCAATGACTTGGATAGATCTGAGAAAGAAAATGACTGACAAGTACTGTTCGAGGAACGAGATGAAGAAGCTCGAAGTTAAGTTATGAAATTTGAAAGTGATTGGTACCGATGTGACAGGGTACAATCAATGATTCCAAGAACTAGCACTACTGTATGTTAGAATGTTTCCTGAAGAATCAGACAAGGTTGAAAGGTATGTCGGTGGGTTGCCCGACATGATTCAGGGAAGTGTTGTGGCATCAAAACCGAAAACCATGCAGGAGGCTACTAAAATGGCATCCGAACTGATGGATAAGAAAATCAACACTATCGCTGAAAGGTAGGCTAAAAACAAGCGGAAGTTTGATGACACTTCCAAGAACAACCAGAACCATCCACAGCATAACAAAAGGCAAAATACTGGCAAAGCCTACACTGCGGGATCTGGTGATAAGAAACAGTATGGAGGATCTAAACCTCTATGTCCCAAATACAATTACAACCATAACGGTCCATGTGCTCCAAAATGCTACAAGTGCAACAAATTTGGCCACTTAGGGCGTAATTGTAGAAGTCCTGTAAGTGTTAATCCGGGTAGTAACCAAAGAGGAAATAGGACAGGTCAAGGGCCTACTTGCTTAGAGTGTGGAGTTCGGGGACACTTCAAGACAGACAGTCTGAAGCTGAAGAATAACAACAACAACCATGGTAATCAGGTTAGAAATGCCAATGCTCCAGCGAAGGTGTATGCGGTAGGGCATGATGGGACAAACCCAGATTCCAATGTCGTGACGGGTACGGTCCTTCTCAACAACTGCTATGCTTCTATCTTATTTAATACTGGTGCCGATAGGAGTTTTGTGTCCACTGCATTTAGTTCCCAAATTGACATTACACCATCTACCTTGGATCACTATTATGATGTTGAACTAGCTGACGGAAGAATAATTGGGTTGAACTATTCTTAGGTGTTGTACATTAAATCTCCTGAACCACCCATTCAAGATAAATTTAATGCCCGTAGAACTTGGTAGCTTCGATGCTATAATTGGTATGGATTGGTTGGCGAAGTATCAAGCGATCATTGTATGTGCCAAGAAGATTGTTCACATCCCCTGGGGAAATCAAACTCTAATCGTTCATGGTAACAGGAGTAACCGGAGAAATGAGACACGGTTGAACATCATCTCGTGCACCAAAACTCAAAAATATTTGCTAAAAGGATGTCCTATCTTTTTGGCATATGTTACTACGAAAAAGGCGGAAGACAAATCGAAGGAGAAACGACTTAAGGATGTACCCATTGTCCGAGATTTTCCCGATGTATTTCCTGAGGACTTGTCGGGTCTTCCTCCAACTCAACAAGTGGAGTTTCAAATTGATTTGGTACCTGGTGCGACACCTGTAACACGGGCACCTTATCGATTGGCGCCTTCCGAAATGAAATAGTTGTCGGAGCAACTGCAAGAATTATCTGACAAAGGCTTTATAAGACCCAGTTCCTCACCCTGGGGAGCTCCAGTCTTGTTTGTCAAGAAGAAAGACGGATCATTCCGGATGTGCATTGATTACCGGGAATTGAATAAACTAACGGTGAAGAACCGTTATCCACTTCCAAGAATTGATGATCTATTTGATCAGCTTCAAGGGTCGAGTGTCTACTCGAAGATCGACCTAAGGTCAGGTTATCACCAACTAAGGGTTCGAGAAGAAGACATTCCAAAGACCGCTTTCAGAACTCGTTACGGCCATTATGAATTTCAAGTTATGCCATTTGGTTTGACGAATGCACCTGCCGTATTCATGGACCTTATGAATCGGGTGTGCAAACCATATCTGGATAAATTCGTGATTGTCTTTATTGATGATATTCTGATATATTCGAAGAACAAGCAAGAACATAAAGAGCACCTTAAGCAAATCTTAGAGTTGGTTAAGAAAGAGGAGTTGTATGCCAAGTTTTCCAAGTGTGAATTTTGGATTCCTAAAGTACAGTTCCTAGGTCACGTGATTGATAGTAAGGGCATTGATTGCTAATAAAGCAACACACGTAATAATAAAATATAATATGAAAGAAAATTACCAAACTACCCTTGAGGACGAAGGTAGAAAGGAAAATCTTCACAAATATATATATATATATTATATGTATATTAACCGGGAAGTATGATTCCTGGGTCGTTATTCCCCAACGATTTATGAAATTGAGACCACGTTTGTTGTTCGGACAATGATTTGAATTGGTAACAAAAATTGATTTGATTATCTATTTCTTCGAATTAAAAACAATTAAAATAAGCAATTGATAATAATTAAGCATGAAAACAAATAACGGGAAATCAAACTTTAACTAAAAACGCAAAACGGAAACCCTAAATGGCAGTTAAAAACCCTGAATTTCCAAAATTAAACCTAAAATGAATTATTCTTTTTAAATAGACTTTAATTGACTAAAAAGTAAGTTTAAAGAAAACTAGAACAAAAACGGAGTTGAAATGAGCTTAAAAACATGAAAAATGTAAACGGGAACGAATCCCGTTCTTTAAAAAATGATTTTTTGCAAATTAAACCCTACGAAAGCAAAACTAATTTTCCTAGAAACTTTACGATAAAAGAAAATTTTCTAAAAAAGAATTATATTTTTTGATTCTTTTTCTATTTTTTTGATATTTTAAAGTTTTAATAAAAATAGATGTTTAAAAATACTAAACTAATTATAAAAATTCTGAAAAAAATTATGGAAAATAGCTTGAAATAAAAGGGACCTAGGAAAAATAAGCTTGGTTACACAGCTTATCGAATAAGTTATGTAATAAGCTTAAAACACCTTATAAGCTAAATAGGGAAAAACGTATACAAGTATTAAATTTTGTAAACTTAGAATGAAAAAGACCCCAGGGCACGTTGGTAGTGAGTGTGTGTGTTGTGTTGCTATAAAGGTTGAGGGTGTTGAGGTCGGGGGTTCGAGCCTTGCTCACCCCCGATTTCCACCTTCCCTTTTTTTTATTTTTGAAAACTTATAAAAGCAAAGTTTTAGAAAAGCTAAAAATAAGCACTTTTAATAAAAGAAACTTTTATGAAAAACACTAAATAAGCTGTAAAACAGCTTAAAAGACAGAAAAATGACTAAAACTAATTTTTTTTGCTTTTTCAAAATTAAGTAAGCTAGAAAAGCTAAAATAAGCTAGGAAAGGACAAAATAAGCTACTAGCCACTAATTTCTCTACTAATAAGCTAGACTAAACTAAAATTCAGCACAAAGAAAGGCAAAAAGCCGATTAAGCACTTTGAACAAATTAGCAAAAAAATTGCCATAAAGTCTTTTTGAGCTTAAATTTAAGTCCTCTAACATAACTTAATGAAGATTAGCTTAACACCTACTTAAAGCTCAGCTAATAAGCTTCTTAGAATTGCAAACCAAATTTATTTTGAAAAACAGATAAGCAAAGAAAAAACACTATGAAAAAGCTACAGACTACACTTGATATTTTTGGATTTTTAATGAAAAAGCTAATAAGCTAATCCTACTGATTTAATAAGCTAATGACATCTTAATCCTAAT
>BQNB010078972.1:5908-30388 GCA_026074375.1 Tanacetum coccineum
AAACAATCACAAACCCATGACTTAGCATCCCCGCTAATCATGTACCATGACCTAGCATCCCCGCTAGTCATCAAACCAGCATATACCAATGCTCTTGGGGTTGCAACCCTGAGGTCATACGCACCTAAAAGCCTACAAGTTGGAGCATTTGCATCAGTGCAGACCCTTCACAAACATAGCAATTCCATGTTAATCACACCTTGCCATGCACCTCGATGCATACAAGAACAATCATACCACATAATATTCACATAGCAGTCATAAGCACATAAATTGTCCCAAAAACAAAACCACATTTCGCACAGTTCAGAAAAATAGTTCAAAACACATTTGAGTATCATTTTCCCCCAACGGAAAAGATTTAAAAAGTGGGGCTACGAGAACTCACCTCAAGCAGCAAACTCAATATCACACAAGCTAATGCAACGACGTTCGAACACGACCTAGTCTAATTAATGTTCCACTTAGACACTTATTTCCAAAATAGTTTTCAGGTTTGATGCATAGAGTTCAGATGCGCGTTGTACGGTCATTCTTAACATTTTCAGTGGTGTGATGGTTGACAACTTAACTTCAAAAATATCATACTTTCAACTCATTCTGTAGTATTAGATATACTTATACCATTTAATAATATAGTAGAGTAATATAAGAAAGTTTTGATAACAAACACTTATAAATATACTTCGGTAAACCCATTCGGTACTCTTAGTTACCCTCATCAACCTTCAATCATTATTACATAATAACAGATTTGTAGTTATGATCACAGAATACAAACCAACCCTCATTATTGCATAATAACAGTTTTGTAGTTATGGTCCAATACAACCCTCCAGGTGCCTCACTTGTAGCCATAAAGAAGGTAGCCCAGCCTGGATGAATGTATAAATGCACAGCCTACCAATTTAGCTTTCTAGATATCGTAACAGACATCGCACCACGTATCAGATAAGTTAAGAGAAAGGAAACATGTTGATCAATTCAGGCAATCCTACAGGTTCCAAAATGGCTTCCAAAGCTGCAATGCTGTCCTGCTCTACCCAGTCGAAACCTCTTTTATTCTTGTACTAGTTGGAGGTGGATGTTACTGGCACTATTATTGTAATGATCGGAAGGGTTTGGGATGTGAATGCAGTAACCGAGCGCTATTTGAGCACGGACTTTGTTGTTTCTGACTCCAAGGTAAGGTTTAGAAATTATACGATCTTTATTGATGGTTGTCGCTGATGCCGAATTCTTGCAGGATAATATGATCCACTGCACTGCTAAATCAACCGTTGCACACAATTTCCTGAGATTGAAAGAAGGAGGTATATATTCTGTCAAAAACTTTGTGGTTCTCCCTAATAAGGATGAGTTTCGGATCTTTAGACATGATATGTTCATGATTGAGTTTGATGGGGAAACTACCGCGCGAAAGGTTTCTGCCGACCCCCACAGTTTCTGCAGATATCCTTTCTGTTTGATAGAATTTGATCAGGTAGAGCCTACCAACAACAAGTATTTAATTGGTAAGCAGTTGTTTCATTTGTTTGCATGACTGTTTAGGCCATGTTTTATTGGCCGGCTATACTTACAAAACATTTAATGCCCCGCAGATATAGCCGGGTACGTAACTAATGTTGGGCGGACAAGTTACACAAAGGCAGGATCCAAGACACTTGAGTTTTACCTGGCAAACCAGAGGTTAGTATTGTTGACTGCATACAACTCATTTGTTTTGTAAAGTTGGGATGGCTATGATTGTTATCTTATGGAACAGGGGCCAGTCACTCAGGGTAACCTTATGGGGTGAGCTTGGTGATGTTTTGGTCGAGAAGAAGACAAAGCACGCAGGAGTTTGTGCCATGGTCTTAACTGGAATGTCTGGAAAGGAGTACAACAGTAAGGACACTTAATATTGATTGTAACTAACATTTTTTACTACTCGCGATTTGTGCTAAATAAAATGTTACCTTGCAGATAAATTGTATCTATCAAGCACTTCCTCCATGGTGTTTTATGATGATGATGATATTCCGTGTTTGCCGGAATTAAGAGCAAATGATAGGTAAACCATTTAATTGTCGTTTGTTTTAGTTTATGAAACTAACAGAACTTACATTTGCCATGAACGTGTCTATCAGCCGTGCTGCGCCCAGCAAGGCCCCGCTGCCAATTGATTGTTCCCAACCTAGAGAAGGGACGCTGGAGAATCTGCTGATCTGGGCGCGCAACCGCTAAAACAATGTATGGGTATTTTTGCCTGTATTGGCAACATATTACTTAAGCTTCAGAATGGCTACTTTCCTAACCTTTGTGTTTGCAGACCGCAACCTTTCATTGTAAGGTCATGATTGAGAACTTTCGGACTAAAAAGGGGTGGAACTACCCGTCCTGTGGTTATGAAAAGTGTAGGAAAGGTGCTACGCGTAAACTTGGGAAATGGGTGTGTGATGCGTGTAACAGGACGGTTGACTATCCTGTTTTTAGGTAATGATTCTATTAGCCTTAAAATATGTCGGCTAATACAGAATTACATTCGTATAAATAGGTAAGACTTACAGGGACCTAAAATGTCTAGTTATGATAGTTTAGAGAGTCAAGACCTATATATATCCCCTCCATACTTCCATGGAGGGGTGGAGGATTTATTTTACTTGTAATAAGGTATGTGTTTCTCTCTCTAGAACATACACATCTTTCCTTTCTCTCACTAAATAATATGGCTAAACATTTGTTCAATCCTCCCCGACCTCCGGATCATGTCTCTTGTTATGTGAATCTTTATGGGTAACAATTGGCATCAGAGCTGCAGGGGTGTAATGTATCATGTGTTTGTTGTTCATGTTCATGTTACTGTTCATATATTATTTCATACTGTTCATGTCTTCGGTTACTGTTCACCCACTATTCATTACTGTTCATTTACAGTTTTTTAACAGTTTAATCTTTGTGGTTTATGAGCTAGTATTGAAGAAACATATCTGGTTCAAATCTGATTTTTTTAAATGCTTAAAAGACAAGAACATATCTGGGTTTATTCTTATGTTCTTGGTTGCGTTTTAAAGAAAAAGACAAAAGTACAAAAAGTACAAAAGTACAGATTGCGTTTTGGCTCTCATGACATTGCGTTTTGACAAGATCGGATTGCGTTTTGGTGGTTGCGGTTTGACGTTGCGTTTTGCCAAGTTGAAGACCCTTTTTGCAACATATACAAAGGTTATGCTGCCTGCGTTTTGTGTATGTTGCGTTTTGTCTCAAAACCCAAGACTGTTGCGTCTTGGTTGGTTGCGTTTTGTTAACCCAAGACTCAAACCAAGTCAACTCGGTTATTACCGAGTTGACCCGGTCAATGAAAATGCACAAGACAGACTCAAATAAACCATCATCACAGCCACAACAACCAAAAACAAACCAACATCAACATAACAAACCATAAATAATTACAACTTCAACAGCCAACAACAATCAACATCCGCAACAAATCCTCTACTTAAACTCTTAACCCTATCGACAATACAACATCTCCATCCCCTCCAATCATCTCAAATAATCGAATGAAAATAAAATGATCTCAGATTTTGCTCCTGTCGTGTTATTCAATTATATTCGAGATCATTCAAGATCTTAACACGAAACAAAAATCATCACTGATTTATGTAAAGTGATATACACCTCTTTCAATATTCGATTTTAAAGAGAGAACTCTAACAAATCTGTTAGATTTAATCTTTATATCGAGTGACACAAAAATAATAATAACCTACCCGAGACCTTAAGCAAGATCTAGCTGAAACATATTGCCTTCTTTTTGCTTCGAACAAGCAATTAATTACAAGGGGGTTCGTTTGTTTGTGGTTCGAAACAGGATCTGATCCTTATGGAAGATTGAAGGTTCGTTGTTGCGAGTGAATCATAAGTATAGTGGATAGAAACAAGTTGATGTAATTATATGGATGATTTCTGTGTGAGAAGAGTTTTATGTATGTTTGAGTGCCTATCATAAAGAAATTAATTAGATTTATGTAAGATCTGTTTTCTTTTCTTTCATTGGGGAGTTATAAGGTGGGAGGCGTACTATCTAGAGATTAGGGTTAAGGATCCCTAATAATAAGGATGTGGAGATCTCTATATCCCCAAATTTCAGCTATACAGAGTGTGATGGACCAAGTTATTAGTTTTAGATGTTGCTGGGCTGGTAATATTGTATAAACAAAGGTGGGCCGAGAGTTTATGATTAGTGATGGGCTGGAATTGATTTATAATCCAAAAATATATTTAGTTTCAGGCTAATATTTTTTGGATTAAGCCGGGTATAAAACACTTTGACGTCAAGTTAGACTAGACAAATGTGGATTCGTTAACGACAATTTAAAATACCATTTGTCTTAGTTCAATGACATTCTCGAACAACACAACAAACATGATACATAACACTAAAAACGATCTGAATAAGATTCACTTAAACGTTAAAACGGCTATGGAATTAGGATTTTAATGTCAAGTGATCACGAAGTTGATTTGGTATTCCTTATTTGAGTTTGAAGTGGGTTTTACGAAGGCGTCTACTTATTTCATCATCGAGACTTCCTTCTATTTTCTACCCCTTTCCTTAAACCCAATCTATCGTTTGATGACTTGCTTAAACGTATACAGTTATGATTGAGACTTGGATTATCTAGTTATACCCAATGTAAAGAGTTACATTGTATTACCACGGGGTTATAGCTATCACTTAAGATTACGTTGTATGCTCATAGTTCACACCAGATGCCGATGTGATTCTCAAGAGGTGTTGTCTTATTTTGGCTCTTAGTTGATGTATAGGGTACTTAGGGCGTACTTCTGCACCGTCTTCAATCAAAAACAGTGCAAGCATAAGTAACAAAGTTGAATTCTACTTCATTTTCAAGTTTGGTATATCGGGATTACTTCACCAAGTGTCACGAGCAATACCGACAGAATACGAGTTAGAAAAGTTAAGCCGCAGAGTAAACGGTTGAATGTGCTCAGCAACTCTCCGATATATGAAGCTACAAATGTCTGATTGGGAAATACAATCAACATGTCAACGAAACTGCTAATAGAAGGTCACAGTACTGCCTTCTATAGTATGGAAAAGACACCGTACTGCCTGTTGTAAAGGAACTTGCAAGATTCACGGTTACAGTATAATTATCATGTAACAGTTAAATTAGTGGATTAGAATTACTAAGTATTGTGACAAACAAGGACTGTACACCTACTAGAGTTATCCTTATGTTTATAAAAGGATCTCTAGGAAGGCATTAGAACGACACACAGAGAATACAACAAAAACAACAACAAAAAGTTTTAGTTAAGAGTAAAAGAGATAGTAATGTATTAGGGATCTGCAAACTAAGGCAATCAACGTGTGAAAATACAAATCTTTGTTAAATCAAAGTGTGTTCTTCTTGATACTGTTGACTAGTATTTCCGTAGTTAATTGTATTACATCAGTGTTTCATTGTTATTGACTTGGATTTATTCAAGGAAGTAACATCCTTTACAGGCTAAAGGCTTATTATACTAAGGTATATCGATCCTACAAGTGGTATCAGAGCCTGTGTAGAGACTCTGATCTAGAAGAATTTTACTCATTCAAAATCGTTCAATTTAAAGATGTCTGAAGCTGAACCTATTCCTCCCACCTCATCAGTTACTGCACTAAGGATCCCAATGATCAAGAAAGGTGAATATGACCTTTGGTCCATGAAGATGCGACAGTATATTGCCATCACTGATCATATACTATGGGATATAATCACCAATGGAGACCAAGCCACAACTGATCCTGCATCCTCGTCAGCACCAAAAACTTCACTTGCTGCCAACGCAAGAAGAAACAATGAGAAAGCCCTTAACATATTGCTTTTTTCACAATTCCTGATAGACATCTCGAGTTTTCATGATCCACAAATACAAAAACCTATTGGGACACCATAAAAGCAAAATTTGGAGGTAATGAAAGCATCAAGAAGATCAAAAGAATCATTTGAAACAACAAATCGAGACGTTTACTATCGGATCTATAGAAGACTAGATTCAGCATACGAAGGTTTCAAACATCTCAGTAGCTTGAATAATATGATGCTAAAGTGTCCCTTAAGACGAATTTGAAGTTTCTAAGAAGTTTACCATCTGTGTGGCATGTAGTTGCTACAATGATTCGGGGACAACCTGGATTGGATGAATTGGAGTTTGATGATCTCTACAACAACTTGAAGGTGTATGAGCATGAATTGAAGGGTGTTTCAAATTCCAGCTCACAAAATATTGCTTTTCTGTCCACAGAAGTCAAAGGCAGTACTTTAAAACAAAGTACTGCTGATCCAGCAAATATCCCAAAAGGATATACTCAGGCTGCCTCAAGCAAGGTGCAAACTGCTCCTAACTGTGCTTCCCACTCAGATGAAATCATATGTTCCTTCTTTGCTCAACAAGCATCTATGCCTACAACTCATGATGATGAAGACCTGCTGCAAATTGATGAGGATGCTATGGAAGAAATTGACATTCGATGGCAGGTGGCTATGATAACTGCAAGGATAAGGAAGTTTATGAGGAAAACAGGAAGACCCATTGACCTCAAGCCAAAGAATGGGATTACCTTTGATAAGTCAAAGATTGAATGCTTTAATTGTCAAAAGTTGGGTCATTTTGCTAGGGAGTGCAGATTTGCTAAATACCAGGAAAACAGAGCAAATGGTCGTAATGAAAAGAGGATTGTGGCTATTGAAGATTCAAACTCAAAAGCCTTGGTGGCAACAGACAACAATGAAGATATTGACTGGACCAAGGAATTTGATGCTGAACCAGTGACATTTGCTATGATGGCACTGACTGAAGTTGAACAAGATGATTGGAGCATGGAGTTTGATGCAGAACATGTGCACTTTGGACAAGATGGACTTGGTGATTTTGACTGGAGCAACAAAGCTGATGATACACCAGTGTCTCTAGCTTTGATGGCTACAAACTCAGAGGTACCTTACTGTTCCAAATGTAGTAAATCTTATAAAAAGTTGCTTGAAAGCTATCAAACTGAAAGAGACAATTTTCAAAAGGCTAGGACTGAAATTCTAGGATATCAAATGAGCTTAGAGTCATTAGAAGTTATACTTAAAACACATGAAAAGAATGAATATGCATGGGGTGATAAGTATGAACAGATGGAATATGACTTAAAGATAAGGAATTGAAGTAAAGAAAAACAAAAGGAACTAGATCAAGCCTTAAAAGAAAGAGATGATTTCAAAGTAAAACTTGAAAAATGGACAAATGCTTCTGTACTTCAAAATGAAGTCCTAAACAAACAAAGATATTTGTCTGATAAGTCATGTATAGGATTTGGGATTGAGTCTAGTAGTAGTATGGAAAGTGACATTTCATCTGGGGATGAAACTTTGACTGATTCTTTGTATGAAAATTTCAAGAGAGAAAAGGCATACAAAGCAGTACCTCCACCCACAGGTACAATTATTCCACCTAGGGCAAATGTCTCCTTTACAGGGATAGATGAACTAGCCATTAGGAATAAGGTTGTTAATCAAGAGAAAACAAAGTCTAGTCAACCAGAAATTGATAGAAATAAAGTCATAATTGAAGATTGGGTTGATAGTGATGATGAAGAGACTGATGTTTCAGAAATTCAAAAGAAAACTGTTTTTAACTCAGAAAATAGTGAAACATCTTTTGAAAACAGGTCACCAAACAGTCAAAACAGTGTTGGTCAAGAATCTAGGACAAAGGGACTTGGGAACAAAGGGGGTAAATTATGTTTTGTATGTTACAGTCCTAATCACCTAATCAAGAACTGTAATCTACATGACAGAACCTTCAAACAAACCCAAACTCACAAGCCTAAGGGAACACAGGGTTCAAGGGACACAAGACCAGTCTGGAACAACATCAACAGGGTGAACCATAGTAATTTCTCAGGAAACTCTAGGTACCCTCACCAAAGGAGGTCTTTTATCCCATTAGCAGTACTTACAAGGGATGGGTTGAAAAGTACTGCTAGACCAAAAATGACACAAACAGTACCTTCAAAAAGTACTGCTAATGTGATTTATCAAGGTACTGCTAGATCTAGAGTACCACAGGCAGTACTTTCACGAAGTACTGATGGAAGTTATTATCCAAGGCCAAGGTTTAGCACAAGGACTGGTAGACCTTATTTATCCAAAATGGATAATTAAACCAAGAAGCTTCAAGCTCATCCATTACCCACAGGGTTTTTCAAATCAAGAACTGTTGACAGACCAAAAAGGCCAAAGCCAATTATAAAATATAAATGGGTTAAGAAAGAAAGTACTGCTGTGGACACAATCAGACCTTCCACAAGACTAAGGTTGAAAAAGGGAGTGTTGTACAAGTCCCAACACAAACAAAAATTGAGAGAAAAAAAAAACCAAAGGGGCTTATCTAGATCCTAGGCACAAGAATAATGGATCATACAAATCAGAAATTTGAGTATGTAACTTATAGGGGAATTCAAGTCAGTAATGACTAGGTTTCTTAAAGATATTTAACTCCTTTAATTGTGTGAGCAGGCAAATCCAGAAGAGGAACAAAGATCATGCTATTATTGTAGTGGTTTCACTGGAAGTATTGAGGGTAGTCAATATTGGAATGATGAACCTATAGCTACGTTTAAGGGGAGGAATGCTTGTAAAGAATGGACTTTGAAAGAAGATTTGCTGTTATTCTTAAGGGGAGGTATAAAGTCAGAGATGATTGACTTTTTAAGTGAGATAGAACTGTTGAAGTAAACAACTAAACTGGAAATCCTAAGTTGAAGATGAAGTGAGATATCCTAATTGAAACAATCTATTCATATTGTGGACAACAGCAGTGGGTGACAAATCTTAAACAACTGGTATGTTATTAACAAAAATTTCATTGAACGTAATATAGTTTGTTTTGATAAAAAGATTTAACTGTGAACAAGCAGTACCTTATTCAAAGTACTGTTAGTGTAAAACAAACAGTACCTTGTTGAAAGTACTACTAGTTAAAAAGTTGTTTTTGAAATATTTTGAAGATTTGAGTGTGCAAAAGGTTTAAGGGACATATGTTTGAGATTAAAACTGTTTTAAGAGATTGAGTGTATGTAACCACCACACAACAAATGGTAAACAAATCACATGTCTTGCAAACATAAGAATTGACGAGTCCAAATCAACAGTTTTGGTAAAAGACTCTCAAATCTGTGAAGGTTGACAATTTACCAAAATTGTATGGTGATGAAAAAAAAACAATACACCCTGGTATTGCACTGAAAGTATTGGTTACTCCAAAGCAACGCTTTGGTAAAGAGAACTCAAATCCGTTGATAGCTTAATAGTTATGCTCAAAACTATATGGTACCTCAACTCCACCAATGTTTTATTACTGAGATTGACTAGTCCTGAGCAAAACCTACAGTAAAGACTAATCAAATCCTTATGGTTGTAATGACTTACCAAAAGTCATATAGTATTCAACACACTATGATTTATGTTCTGAGTGTTGAAGTGGTTTTTAGTTTACCATGGATTATTACCTTTTCTAGGTACCAAAGAACTGACTAGCCCAAGAGTGAATGGCTACTTGGTAAAGGCTCATAAAATCCATTTATGTTGCTGAGAAGACTTGTTGCTGAGAAGAACAATCTGTTTGATGCAAAGACAAAGAAGTTTTGAAGAAGTGTTAATGTTCAAAACAAGAGATTGCATTTCAAGATACTCAAACAGATTGTATACAAGATACTGCTCAAAGGATGAAGCTTAAAAGATTAAAGGCTAGTATTGCTACAATGACAAGACAGACTGATGCTGAACAAAGAAGACCAACTATCAAGAAACTTGAAGTCAAGCAAGTGGAATTCAAGTTAGGGGAGGATTGTTGGGAAATACAAGTCTGAAAGTCAAAGTACTGTCAGTACATTCAAAGTACTGCCTTCGTATTAAAGGAAAGTCAAAGTACTGCCTGTATATTCAAAGTAATGCTTTGTATTAGAGGAAAGTCAAAGCACTGCCGAAGATTAAGGATAATTAAAGGATAATTATGTATTTGTAATTTTAGATTGATTAGAATTAGTTTTCGTGTCAAACAAGAATTGTAAACCTACTAGTGGTTATCCTTATGTCTATAAAAGGATCCCTAGGAAGGCATTAGAGATACACGAACAACAAAGCAACAACAGCATTAGTTACAAGTATTAGAGATTAGTATTGTATTAGGGATCTGCAATTTAGGCAGATTCAAAAGGGTTATAATAGAAATCGTTTGAGAAACTATTGTGTGTTCTTCTTGATATTGTTAACTAGTTTCCGCATAGTTAATAATATTATATCAGTGTTTCATTGCTACTAACTTGGATTTATTCAAGGAGGTAACATCCTTTACAGGTTAAAGGCTTATTATACTAAGGTATAACGATCCTACAAAACTTAATACTGCTAGGCTTAACATAGTGCTTTCAATTTAAGTTAATGCTGCTGAGGGTGATTTTATAAATACTTCCATTCAGGGTTTCATTTGATTCTTTATTCGTATTCAATCATTCAAATGCTCTCTAAACGTAAACCCTAACTCAATTTCATCTTTAATCATCAAAACACAAAACAACGTCGACCCTAACTTTTTCTGACACTCACAACATGGTCGCCTTCTTGGAAAAACCTGCTAAAAGTGATGGATTTCATGAAATTATTGATTTTCTGAATGCTAGCCAAATTCATTATGCTTTAACTGTCAATCCTACTATCTATACATCTTGCATTGAACAGTTCTAGGCAACAAAAAAGGTAAAGACGGTTAATGGGGAATGTTAGTTACAAGCCCTAGTTGATAAGAAGAAGGTGATCATCACAGATAAGTATTAGAAGTGATCTTTACTTAGAAGATGCAGGTGGTACTGATTTTTTGCCAACTGCTACTATCTTTGAAGAACTGGCAAGGATGGGGTATGAAAAACCTTCTCAGAAACTTACATTTTATAAAGCTTTCTTTTATTCACAATGAAAGTTTTTGATTCATACCATTATATAATGCCTTTGTGCTAAGACCACTACATGGAATGAATTTAGTAGCACTATGGCCTCTGCAATCATATGCTTGGCCACAAACAAAAAATTTAACATGTCCAAGTGTATTTTTGATGCTATGGTAAAGCACTTAGAGGGAGGGGTTAAATTTCTGATGTATCTATGATTTGTATAAGTGTTTATTAAGTAACAACTTGGTGATATGTCACATCACAAGAAGACTTATGTTAACCCCTCACACACAAAGAAAATCTTTGCCAACATGAAGAGAGATGGAAAATATTTTTCTGGGAGAGTTAAACCCCTGTTTACAATAATGATGGTTCAAGCTAATCAAGAAGAGGGTGTAGATTCAGACATTCCTACTGATTCTCAACAAACACCCATTACTACTCAACCATCTACATCTAGACCCCAGAAGAAACAGTCTAGAAGAAAGCAGATAAAGGACATTAAGATTTCTCAATCTAGTGCTTCTACAGAACCTATAACTAAAAAGGAGACAAATAAGGAGTCTGTGCCTACTCATTCTAATGATCCATTGCCAAGTGGTGAGGATAGACTGAAACTTACTAAATTGATGGATTTGTGTACCAAATTATCTGCTAGAGTTCTTGCCTTGGAAACTACAAAGACAACTCAAGCTTTGGAGATAGCCAGTTTGAAAAATAGGGTGAAGAAGCTTGAGAAGAAGGCCAATAAGAGAACTCAGAATTTTAAAAGATTGTACAAGGTTGGTACCACAAGAAGAGTAGAATCCTTAAATGATGAAGGTTTGGGTGCTCAAAAGGATGCATCCAAACATGGGAGGAGTATTGAAGACATTGACAAGGATGCTGAAGTTTCTTTAGTTGATGAAACTCAGGGGAGGTCAGATGATGCATAAATGTTTAATACAGATGCTCTTGTTGATGATGAAGTTTTTGCTAAAAAATATATAATTCCTAAAGAGGTTAGTGCTGCTGAAATACTTACTACTACTGGTATTAAAATTATAGTTAGTACTGCTGCTCTCTATACTACTGCTGTGTCACCACCTGTTATAACCGAAGTAGAGATTACCTTAGCTCAAACATTGGCTGAATTGAAGAGTGCAAAATCTAAGGTTGTGATACAAGAGCCAGTACAGAGTACAGTCATAATAGCACCTTCAATAATTCCCAAAGCTAAAGGAATTACATTTAGAGATGATGGTGAAACCATAACAAGAACATCAACACCAGTGTCTTCTTTAAGCATTAAGGATAAAAGGAAAGCTAAGCTAGTTGAACCTGAAGTTCCTTTGAAGAAAAAGGATCAAATAAGGCTTGATGAAGAGCTTGCAAGAAGGCTAGATGCTAAAGAACAAGAAGCAGCAAGGCTTGAAAGAGAGAATGTTAAATTACAAGAACAAGCCAATTTATCAAAAATTAAAGAATGGGACAATGTGTAAGCCATGATGGATGCTGGCTATGAGCTGTGTAAAAGATTACAGGAGCAAGAGCAAGGTGAATTGACTATTAAAGAGAAGTCAAAATTGTTTATGGAACTAATAAATGAAAGGAAGAGACACTTTGCTAAGTTAAGAGCAGAAGAAAAGAGAAGAAAGACACTAACAAAAGGTCAGAAAAGGAATTAAATGTGCACTTATTTGAAGAATATGGGAGGATTTACTCATAACTAGTTGAAGAATAAGAGTTATGAAGAAATCCAAAAGGCTTTTGATAAGACAATGGGTTGGATAAACAATTTTAAACCCATGGATTATGAAGAAGTTAAAGGAAGTGAAAAGAAGGCAGAAAGTAGTGAAAAGAAAGCTGAAGGCAGCAGAAAGAAGTCAATTGGTAAGAAAAGAGCAGGGAATGAGCAGAAACAAGAATCTTTCAAAAGGCAATGAATAGAGGATGATAAAGAGACAGATGAGCATGAAGAAGCTGAAGAAGATGATGAAGCTGAGATGAAAAAACATATGGAGATAGTTCAAGATGAAGAGGAAATAGTAATTGATGTTTTACCTCTAGCTACTAAACCTCCAATGATTGTTGAATATAAGATTGTTAAAGAAGGACAGAAGGGATTCTATCACTAGATAAGAGTTGATGGAAGTTCAAACAGGTATTCATCAATGATTAAGATGCTTCAGAACATTGATAGAGAAGACTTAAAGACTCTCTAGAAGTTGGTTAAAGCTAAACATGGGAATACAAGGCCAGAGGATGATTATGAAAGAGTGTTCTAGGGTGATTTGAAAGTAATGTTTGAACTTGACATAAAGAGTGAAGTATGGAAAAGTCTACAAAAACACAAAGTGACTATTTGGAAGCTATTTGATACATATGGAGTGCACTTTATGAGATTTAAAAATCTATACGTCTTTATGTTAGTTGAGAAGAGATATCCCCTTACACCAATAATAATCACAAACATGCTTAACAAGAAGCTTCAAGCTGATCATTGGAATAAGATGTGTTATCAACTACTGAAGCTCATGACAAAGATGGAAAAGGGTAAATGAAGTGTTTGAATGCATCCTCCTGATAGTGATGAAGAATTTTAATGAAGAAACTTAAAGATTTAAAAGATGAACATCAAGTTTAGGGGAGGATTGTTGGGATTTAAAGATTTCAAGATGATTCTTTGAGTTAAATACTGCTCAGGTATACTTTGTACTGTTGGTGATACTAATGATAATTATGCTAAGTAGTTAGTACTGGTAGTATAAAGTTACTACTGCTAGTTACTACTGTTAGTATAAAGTTACTACTGCCAATGGAAGTTAAGACTGCTTAGAGGTGAAGGCTGAAAATATGCTAAGTAGTTACTACTGTAAGTACAAAAGTTAGTACTGCTAGTATATGTTAGTACAGCTAGAGTAAAGTTACAACTGCTAGCATAAAGATAGTACTTCTAGTGTAACTTAGTACTGCTGATGAAGAATGAAGAAAATATTCAAAGTACTTACTACTGCTTGTGCTCAGTTAGTACTGCTAGTTTAAAAGTTAATGCTGCTGGTTTAAACTGCTAAAAGATTACAACTACTTAGAAAAGTTTCTACGGTCAGATGAATAAAGATAAAAGAAAGGATTGGAGAACAAGAATACTTACGAAGATAAGTATTGAGTTATTTTTGTAAAAGATATGTATAAGTTATTTGTTTAAAAGATCATGATAACTTAGAAAAGTATTGTAAGCCTTGTAGGACACCTTGGTGTATAAAAGGAGGTCCTAGGGTATAGAATTCAATGTACCAAAATGAGTCATTGTCATAACTTCAAGGTTTTTGTAACCCTAATACTTTTGAGTATTCATATTTAATATATTAAGGTTGAAAGTTTAATAAATGTTTGTCTTTGATTGTTTTACTGTTTCATTGTTCTTCTTAGTATTACAAACTAGATTCCGCATAGTTTGTATATTCTCAATCTTAGCTTCTACCATAGTTGTCTTGGACCTATCCAATACAACTAAACCTTACAATAAGCTAAGGAGTTTAAGATTTGTTCATTAGGATCAACAAATCAAAATAACATAGAGATCATTTGACAAACATATGGGGGTATTGACTTAACTTTTCTTCCTTATTCTTCTGAGAAATAAATACTACCATAATCCTAATCGTCCCAAAACTATATTTACAAGGATAAGGATTTAGCAAACGTGTACTCAATAACTAACTTGGGTTAAAACATAATAATGTACTAAAAGCGAGTACATATAGGGTAGGCTAAGGCTTTTTGGGTGTAACGATTGGTTTTACGGGTGGCAATGCTCTTTATTAATAGTCTGGCTTAACCAGAAAATTATGAGAACCATGAAAAATGATAGGCTCGGAGGGTTATACTAGGGGTATCCTGCACTAAAGGTGAGTGCATGGAAAGGGTATGGGATAGTTATATGATCGGTGTGACCATTATAACAATTACATGTTTAAAACATGGGTTATTCCTAATGCCTCTTATCAAGCAAATCCTAATGCTTACTATGCAGTCTTAGGATGCATCATAAAAACAAGTTCTAAAATTAAATATACTACCGGTACACTCTTATAATCCTAAAATAACCGATACTAATGTTTCAGAAAAGGCAACAAAACCACGCATACACATCCGTAACGACAGAATAGACACACATGATTGCTCATTCCTTAACTCGAACAAGCTAAAGGTATAATATCTAAGGGCGAACCTCACATTGTGGGGGTGGAATTTTGAGGGTTTTTTGCTAGTCATATAAATTCCTATCCATGGGTTGCTAGTAATACTTGATTTTCATAGGTATATGTCGTAAAAAAAATTAAATTTTGGTAAAAATCACCCTTTTATGCTATGTTTCGATATATTACCCATCTTTTTAAGGACAAAGCAAATGGAAAATGAAAGAATAGTTTCTAAGGCTTATTTTTCCCTTACACTTATTTTGAACATTGTCCCAAATGTTCTCTAGAAGTACCTGTTAAAACAGATAAAGGGAAAAGAAAACAAGAAAAAGTAACTAGTACTCCTCTGGTTTACTCAATAATGGAGAAGAAACATGCGATAACTGGTTAAATCGTCCTTCGAGAATCATCCAATGAAACTTCCTAAGAACTTCCAAGCTTCTTCTCATCAAATATAACCTGTAATCAAAGACAAAGACAACTACACCAAGCATAAAATGTGCATTTTACCAATATACAATGTGAATTTAGGGTTCGACTTGATAGATAGGATGAAAGAATTGTTAAACTTATTAGGTTTTGAAAGTTTATAACAAAAGAATACATATATTAAATGTTGTGCAAGTTTTGTTTTCAAAAATGATTAAAAACTTTGAGTTTTCTGGACTTGGGCGTTTGACGTCGTCAGGGTTATGGTGACCCCGTTACAGGTGTCGTGGTGACGGCGTCGCATGTTAATCGTTACGCCGTCTCCATAGTCTGTGGAAACAAATTTTTTGTTTTTTTGATGAAAAATTTCCTGCAATTGATTCCATAAGTTAATTCCTGTATATATGGCTGTACAAAACCTGAGACTTAACAATTCAATCATATGACTCAAAACTGATGTGAATTAATCTAAACAACTCATTTAACATGTTTGAATCTGGCTTAAAAGCCGGATAAATTCCCCTTCACTTATTGTTTGTAAAATATCTTTGATTGCAATTAAGTCAAAGTTAAAGACAAACAAAGCATGATTACAAGATATTTCAAACATAATAAAAAAAAACTATAAAGAATAAAATACACATGACACTTCTAATATGCGGGAAAGGTAAATTGGGTTGCCTCCCAAAAAGCGCTTGTTTTTGTTCGAGTCACCCGCCTGACTCTACCCTTATTTAACAAATAAAGGGGAGGGTTCCCCTATATTTTATTTCAAGTGCGGGTGATAGTAACGGTACACACTATTTTTGTGAGAAGGAGTCAAATGTTGAAAAATTGGTTGTTGAATTATATGCTCCAAATGGTGTGTCTCTTTTATCCCAACCTTCTTTACTTCTTTTGGCCTAACGGGTGAATTAAGTATTCTTCCTAGAAAAGAGACTTCTTTAGATTCTAATTCCCACTCATTTTCTATCATATCCATGTTTGAAAAATCAACACCTAGGGATCCACTATGTCATAATAAACCCGATTTAAATTCATAATGTTTCTTAGGGTCACCAATGCATGGGTTATAATAGAAATACGTATCCAGAGGGTGGAAAGATGCCACGTGAAGTGAAGGCGGTGTATGATTGGTTAAATGATCTACTTCTTTCATCCTAAAACTATTTGGACTATGTGGTTTGATGGGTGGTTCAGGGCCTCTTTCGTCTCCTAGGCTTACTGATTCGTCAATAATGTATATATATTATATATAAGCAAACACTCAACCAATTACCTTTGTACAAGGAATGGTTAAAAGTTCACCAAAATAAAATATATATGTAACCGAAAGTATGATTCTCGGGTCGTTTTGTCCCAACGAGGCTTGAATGGAAAATTGAAAGACGGAGTGATGATTGGTGTTTGAATATGACAAGGATATGATGAGTTTTCTATTTCTACCAATCAAATATACAAAAACGATTAAATAAAACCTAAAAACGAAAGCTATATAACTTAAAACCTAAAACGGGCACGAAAAACGAGGGCTAAAAACCTAAATTTTTTATAAAAATTACACTAAGTGGAGAAAAAGTGCAGAAATTTAACAAAATTAAAAGCCCCAAATTTTATCTAATGGTTAAAGCTTAATTAAACCAATTAAAACTAAACCTAACTAATAATTAAACTAAAACTAACAAGGACTAACAATGGACTAACGACAGGGACTATTTGTGACAAAAGACCAAAATAAATTCTTTTTTTCCTACCCTGAACCCCAATCCCGATTTTAGTCCAAGTCCCCAAAAAGTGCTGATTTTAAAAAGTCATTTTTAGCCAAAACGCAAAACATGAAAGTTGTTTACAACATGTTTTATAAGCTCCAAAAAGCCAAATAAGATGCTGATTGCAGAAAGTTACTTAAACTTTTGGTTTTTGGTATTTTGGACACTACAAACTCATAATAAGCTCAAATTCAAAAAGGAGAGATGTTTTGGAAAGCTTATATGTTTCTTAATCTGATTCCAAAAAGCTTTTGCAACCAAACACAACATAACTTAACTCAATTTGCATCAAAAAGTAGTAAACTCTAACTTTTTCTTAAATAAGCCAAATTCAAAATAAGCTAAAATCATCAATAAGCGAAACTAAAAAGTGTGCTTTTGGAAATAAGCTCATTAATGAGTCCTTATTAAGCCTACCTATTCACTTTTATAAATAAGCCACTAAAATAAGCACAATAAGCACAAATCACTACACTACTATTTTTTGGATTTTAATGAAAATAAGCACTTTTAGACCTAAAATAAGCTACTGAAATAAGCTCAAAACTTTAAACAAACCTCAAACAGATTTAGTTCACCCTCCAATGAGCTTATGCTCAAAAAATCATAACCTAAAACCTAATCTAACTATCCTAAAAGTGAGATCAAAAATTGGTGAACTACCGGTACTAACTAAAAGTTAGTACCGCTAGCTTTAAAAGTTAGTACCGCTAGTTAAAAGTTAGTACCGCTAGCTTAAATAAAACACAATAAAATAAGAAATAAGCAAATAAGCTAAAACAGATATTTAACTATCCCTAATAAGCACTCATGCATAAGAATAAGCAACTAGAATGAACTAGAATGACAAATAAGCTGAAAAACTAAAAACTGATAACCTCTTAAAACTACTTTGAAAAGACGAATAAGCTTAAATAAGCTCTACTAGATATAGTAAACGAAAATGGGCTTAATCTACTCTAAAAAGCTAAGCAAATCTTAAATAAGCAGAAGTAATAAGCTAATAAGCAAAAAAAATGAAACAACAGTACTAACGGTACTAACTTGGAGTTAGTACCGCTAGCTTTGAGTTAGTACCGCTTGTTCTAAAAAACTCTTAAAGTTTTCAAAAGTCATTTTATTCAAGCTGATTTGATCCTAATTTGTTAAAAACAGATTATCAAATGACAACATAAGGTACTTATGAACAGATTTCAATTAGTGGTAAGCACTTACATAAGCTAAATCAAACTAACAGTACTAACTAAGAAAGTTGCACACATCATTTTTGAACTGAAATCTAAGCAGGATAAGCACTAAACAACATGATAAAGCATAAATAAGCAAATATAAGTAACAAATAAGCTCTATAAGCAGTTCTACAGTAAGTAAGAAAATCGAGAAAAAGAGAGACTTACAACACCCTTGCTCAAAACAGGGTTAAACAAAGAGTCTACAAGCTCTAGCTTGTGTAAAACAAGCTAGTGAGAGTCCATAAGCCCATCCAGAACTGGCTTATCATCCATAAAATAAGCTGTGGTGTATTTGAGAGTGATTTTTGTTATTTTCTCTTAACTACTTATCTTTTTTTTCTTTTACTAAACAAAAACAGCTTATAAACAAGCTCCTTTGAAAGCTTTTCAAATGCAATTAGGCACTAGTTAGCAAGTGAGAACTTGGAATTTAAAAATTGGATTTTAACATAAAATCTCAACACTTTATTAAACTTGGAAATTAGTACAAAGCTGAAAGAAAAAGTACAAATAGCTGTAAATGACTGAAAATTAAGCTAAGATTTTCTAAGATATTAAAAACTAAAAACTAAAAACTAACTTGGGTTACAATGGCCCTATTTATACTAAAATGAATTAAGGTCTTGGTTTCTTGGACTCTCTTCTCTTCTTTCTTCTGTGTTTCTTTGTAGAGACAAAAACCAAGTGTGTTTGTTGTGTGAGGTGATTCTAAAACAAATCCCAGCCTTCAATTTCTTTTGTGCTTCTTTGGAGTCAATCACAGCCATCGAAAAGCTTGGAAAGTGGTGAGGGATTGCCAACATGGCACTTATACAGCTGGGGGGGGGTTCTAGCAAGAATTATGTTAGGAAGTTTCTTAGGGCTCTACATCCCAAATGAAGAGCAAAGGTCACGGCGATTGAAGAGTCAAAAGAATTAACATCACTATCACTTGATGAACTCATCAGGAATCTTAAAGTTCACGAGATGATCATCAAGAAAGATTCTGAAATAGTCAAAGCTAAAGGAGAAAGAAAATCTCTTTCTTTAAAGGCTAAGAAAGAATCTAGTGATGAGGAGTGTTTGAATTCCGAAAGTGAGAAAAAGAAGTACGCCATGAGCGGTTAGAGACTTCATGAATTCATCCAGAGAAGAGGTAGATTCCGTGAGACAACCTCGGCATGACAAAACGACGTATTCTAAAGAAGCCAGAGATGACAAGAACGGTAAAGGTGATATAAAATGTATAGAATGCGGCTATCCACATCAAGCTAATTGGAGAGTGTCCAAAACCACCAAAAATATAGAGAACCAAAGAGCGTTCGTCGGAGGTTCTTGGAGCGATAACGGTGAAGAAGATGATGAGAAGGTCAAAGACGGAGACGTGTCTCGTAGCTTAAGCATCAAGTGAGGTACGTTCTGAATCCTCTTACTTTAGTGATGAAAACTCATCAATAGATGATTTAGTTTTAGATAATGAATATGATAAACTGTGCAAAATGAGTTTAAAGATAATCACTAAAAACAAAATATTAAAATCCACTAGAAGTAGCTTAGAGAATTAAAAGATAAATTATCCACACTCGAGAAAAACAAAGAAGTTGATCTCGAACGTGTAAAGTGTCATATGAGTAAAATTAAGAATGAAAAACTTAAAGAGGAAGCTCTTAAACTAACCAAGTTTGAAAAGAGCACACATTGCTTAAATGAAATGTTAAGTAATTAAAAACCCTCTGGTAATAAATTAGGTTTAAGGTTTAACTCATGCGAAACATCAACACGCAAGTCTAAGGAAATAAAATTTGCGAAATCTAAAAAGGAAACGTCCTCTGGTGGCGGTCCCCCAATTAGCATGGGCGGCCCCCTTAAAGAGCAAACGACCCCCAAAGTAATTATAGGACTGCCGGTCTATTTATCAGTTTCTAAAAAATCTGTGTCTTTTCAAAAATCCATTTTGGGTCCTAGACCAAAACACTTAATATTACACAACAGCAAAGTTCCCATTGCTAGTGATGATGAAGTTAAACAATTTTATAAGCCATCGTTAAAACCCAGAGTTGGATTTTCAAAACCTAATTTTAGATCAAAAACTCCACCACCTAGAAGAGTCAATAATAATTATCCTCGTCCTAAGACACCGCAACAAAAAAGGAACGTTGGTCGACAAAACCAACCTTATGGTTTTCCTGTAACTTGGAACAATTTCCAACGTCCAAGTTACATGCCATGGGAAATGTGTCTTCCATTTCCACATCCTAACCAATTGCATCAAATGCAAGGGATGTTTAGCACTAACAACTTTGGACCCATGAGATATTGGGGACTAAATGTTTGAGTTATTGTCTAAATAGAATAGAAATGCCTTGGATTGACTTGAACCCGAGAGGTGGATAAAGGATAGCAGATGCTCTAAACACATGATGGGTAACCGAAAGCTCTTCTCAAGCTACAAGGCATACAACAGAGGTAATGTTATTTTTGGTAGCAATCTTCGCGGTAACATCATTGGCAAAGGTACGATTTCGAATGACTCTCTTAAAATAGATAATGTAGAACATGTAGATAACTTAAGATTTAACTTGCTAAGTGTAGGACAAATATGTGATAATAAGTGTAGAGTAACTTTCTCTGAACGTGATAGTGAAATCACTAAGGATGGTAAGGTCATAGGTAGAGGTATTAGGAAGAAAGGTTTTATATGTGATGAAATTAGGAAATAAGCCAAAAGACCAAATTTGTCTAGCAACGATTGATAAAACTCCACGTTTGTGGCATAAGAGAAATAAATTAGTTCCACGCAAATATGTTGTCTCATTCAATTCGCTAGCGTCTAAGGAATTAGTTAAAACTTACGTCTAAGCTTAAGTTTGATCAACACTTTTGTGATGCTTGCAAATTGGAAAACAAGCTCACGCTAGTCACAAAGCTAATAAATATAATCACCACACTAGAATGCTTTAGACTCCATCATATGGAAATCTTCGGTCCATCCCGCATACCGGAGTTACTGAGAAACTGATACACCTTAATTTCCATAGTAGATGACTACTTTAGGTATACTTGGACTATATTCCTTAAGGATAAAACCGAAGCCTTTGATCAATCCGAAATATTTAGTAATAAAATTCAAAACCAATTAGGATGTACAATAGTGTCAATAAGAACCGACCACGGTATAGAATTTGATAATGAGGTGCAATTTGGAGAGTTTTGTAATGCCAATGGAATTACACATAACTTCTCGGCTCCACGCACTCCTCAATCAAATGGCGTGGTTGAAAGGAAAAACAGGACACTTTAAGAAATGAGTAGGACTATGTTGAATGAGCAATCATTACCACAAAATTTTTGGTGTAACGTCGTAGCTACTTCAACATACATTCTCAATCAAATCCTAATTAGAGCCATCCTAGGAAAAACACCTTACGAACTCTTGAGAGGTAGGAAACCTACTCTTGATTATTTTAGAGTGTTTGGAAGCAAGTGCTTCATTTTAAACACTAAAGACTACCTTACCAAGTTTGACCTAAAGTCATATGAAGGGGTCTTTTTAGGATACTCCCGAAATAGTAAAGCCTACATTATCCTTAATAAACACACTAGGAAAAATGAAGAATCACTCAACGTGACATTCAATGAAACTCCTCTACCCTCTAAGACATCACCCTTGGTGGATGATGACTTAGATGAAGAAGAAGAAATTAAGGTTGCCGAAAAGAAAAAGTTAGAAAATGACATTAAGGATGAAACTTTAGAGATTGACGAAATAGTTAATATTAAAGAGTCTAGGGACCATCCATTAGAAAATGTATGAAACCTTAACCAAAGAACCCTTAGGTCACAAGCCCAAAAACAAAGTAACTTCTTTTGTTTTATATCAATTATAGAACCTAATAATGTGAATGAAGCCTTAACGAATGAAAGTTGGATAGTCACCATGCAAGAAGAATTAAATCAATTCATTGCTAACAACGTTTGGAAGTTAGTTCCATAACCTAGGAATATGACAATCATAGGAACTAAGTGGGTGTTTAGAAATAAGTTAGACGAGAACGGTATTGTTTCTCGAAATAAGGCTAGGTTAGTTGCTCAAGGCTATAATCAACAAGAGGGCATCGACTATGATGAAACTTATGTCCCAGTTAATAGACTTAAGTCAATTAAATTACTATTAACTTATGCTTGTGCTTCAATTTTAAGCTATTCCAAATGGATGTAAAAAGTGCATTCCTGAACGGTTTTATCAATGAGGAGGTATACGTGGCACAACCTCCAGGATTCATTGACTTTGAAAAACCAGATCATGTTTATAAACTTAAGAAAGCTTTATACGGTCTTAAACAAGCACCCAAAGCTTGGTATGATAGATTAAAAGCTTTTCTTATTAAACATGAATACAAAATGGGAATGGTAGATAACACACTTTTTACCAAGAAGAAAAGTTCAAACCTCATCATCGTTCAAATATATGTCGACGACATTATATTTGGCTCGACTTGTCAAGACATGTGTGATGAATTTGCCAAAATCATGCATGACGAGTTCAAGATGAGCATGATGGGTGAACTCAACTTCTTCCTTGGATAAAACAAATGGAAGATGGTATCTTCTTTAATCAATCTAAATATATTAAAGAAATGCTTAAGAAATTTGGCTTAGAAGATTCTAAACCAATGAAAACCCCCATGTCCTCCGATACTAAACTCACGAAAGACGAAGAGTGTGAGTCGGTAGATAGTACCAAGTATCGAGGCATGATAGGTAGTTTATTATACCTAACGACAAGTAGGCCCGATATCATGTTTAGTGTCTGCCTTTGTGCCCGCTTCCAAGAGGCTCCCAAAACCTCTCACCTTGAAGCGGTTAAGCGTATCTTTCGATACAATTAAAGGTACTAACGAACTTAGGAAGTATGGTATCCCTAGGGACCGGCATAGAAACCGTAGTATATGCCGACTCTGATCATGCGGGAGATTATGTGGACCAAAAGAGCACTAGCGGTATTTATACGTTCGTGGGATGTTGTTTGACATCTTGGTTCTCGAAGAAACAAACCGCTCTTGCTATATCCACTACCGAAGCCAATTACGTAAGTACCGGAAAGGCATGTCAACAAGCACTATGGATGAAACAAGCTCTTATCGACTACGACATTCGACTCGATGACGTCCCTATCATGTGCGACAATAAAGGGGAAATTGACCTTAGCAAAAACCTGTGCAACACACTCGAACCAAACATATCAAAATTCGTCTCCACTTTCTTCGTGATAATGTCCAGAAAGGACATATCTCAATCGAAAAAGTGCCGTCCGTCGACAACATAGCCAACATTCTTACGAAACCCATTAAACTTGAATCGTTTAACTATCTACGTATTGGTTTAGGAATGATGGAACACATTCCATAAATCGTATTACTCCGCTTCTCTTTCTTATGTCTCAATTCTAGTCTGTGTTCCATTCCGTGTCATGACAATTTAACAACTTCATCCAAAGTTTGTTAAATATTTTTAATTCGCGAAATGCAAATTAATTAGTCAATCTTCCTCGTAAATTCGTGTCAAATATTTTAAAGTCAAAAAAAAATTATAATACGGGCGGCCCCCATATCTCAGGCGGCCCCTAACCTTTTTCAGGCGGCCCCCTGATCAATATGGGACTGCCACTAGCAGACACCAAATATTTACACTTAGTCAAAAAATTTCAAAACTCAAAAACAAACACCCCCTTCCTTTTGTTGCAGTGACAAACACGACCAAACCAACCCAAAACTCAAAATTAACCATTAAAACTTGAATGGAAGATAGAATTAACACATACAATCATTCCTAACATCATCAACATCATCAATTGTAAGTTATTTCATCTATTTTCTTTCAATTTGAGTCTAGGGTTC
>BQNB010078973.1:0-13623 GCA_026074375.1 Tanacetum coccineum
AATATCTGTATGAAATGATTATCACCACCACATCTTAAAAAAGTCATTTTCATTTAACCATATGTCGTGTTTTTGCAAAATTTATCACTATCTAAATATAAATTAACCTCAAAGTCTTGGGATTATAAAATGCTGCCACCGCAATCAAATTTGAAAATTATAGATATCAACATGTTTTAAACTCTTAGCAGAGTTTATATGGTTAAAAGGCTCCGGTTCCGTTGAAAATGTTTTTATTTTGATAAGATTGAGAAATCTACGTTTGAGCAAATTGATTCATATTTTTTGATTCCATTCACAAGTAAATATCATTTAATAGTGAATCAAAGCTATAAATCACAAATTTGATTCACAAATCATTGCTAAAATCAAGTTATGGTAATGATTTCTTAAATTTGTATAGAAGATTCGGTATTTTACTTATATTGCAAAAACGGGAGATTTTTTAACATTGATTCGAATTTTTTTACACATTTTGAATTATAATCACATTAAAATGAGTTTTACGCTTGAAAAACTTGAATCAAAGTTAAAAATCTATCATTTTTGAAAACTTTTTCAATCTTCTCAAAATAAAAACTTTCTCAATCGATCCGGATTCTAGTTAAAATGGAGTAGTTATATATATCAACAAAGGCATATATGGTTAAAATTGAAAGTTATGGTTAATATGGTCAGTAAATAAGAAAAAAGAATTTCCAACCTTTTAGTTCAAAGTTTAATACATCATTTGAACGAGTTGAAAAATGACCCGCGCGTTGCGGCGGGAGCTAACATGTTTTGAGGCAAGATTTTGTTAGCTGTAAAATATTGAACTCGGTTCAGTGGTCTTGTATATGCATTTTATTTTTTTCTCTTATTTTTTGTTCCTCAACATGTGTCAAGTGGTATGAGAATGCTTGTGAGCGTTGAGGTCTAGATTATCGTTGATTGCTAAGTGTTTGCCATGCTGCCTTAGTTGTATTGCATGATGCCCTGAGAGCCTTGGTAGATATGTTGTCGGTAGCGATGTTGATTAAGAATGCATTTTGGTAGTTATGTTGTTGCATTGCATGAGGCCCTGAGGCGCTTGTGCTGTATCGAACCTTGTTGGTGCTTGTTTGTCGTTCGTACCTCTTTGGAATATCTGATATATAAGAGTATATATATACGTATATACGGTTACGAACACCTAATTTCAAGCGTTATGTTGATTAATATATGTAAGAAGAGTTATGCTAATAATTTGAGTAATGATATTTTATGGGAATACTTATACCCTTTACCGTGTTATCACAGGTCATGTCTACCCCAGCTAGCTTTGATTCAGAGATTATCTCACAGACTGTCGGAGCTCAGAGCTCCCGAGTGCCTACCCCATTACCTGATGACCCTTATGTGGTAGTTAGGTAGGCACATTTAGTTGATACGGATACTGAGTCTGAGCCAGAGGAGGCTCCCTCAAAGATAGAGGAGTGTCAGCCACTAGTTTCTAGGGCACCCCTTACTGATGAGGAGTTTGAGGTTTCAGAGCCATCAGATACTAGGATCACCTCATCACATTCCTCAGCTTCATCAGATTCCACCGCACCACTAACATCTGATCACCCACTTACTTAGACTTCACCCACCCCTACACCCACCTGAGTTTCATTCCACCGTAGGACCGTACGTATGGTCGTGCGTACCCAGCCGACCCTATCCCCGGGCATGTCAGCCCTAATAGCAGAGGCAGTTGCTTTGTCTCCCTCTTCATTTCATAAGAGGTATAGATCCTCTTATGAGACATCATCATCACTATCGGCCCTTCCCATACTAAAAAGGTATCGAGGTACATCAGAGCTTGTAGAGGACACTAAGGATGAGCGCTCGGATTCGGGTACTGAGAGAGAGGGTTTAGAGGGTAAGGGTCATAGTTCAGAGGACGAGGGTCCTAGTTCAAAGGACAAGGGTCTTAGTTTAGAAGAGGAGGCTGCACCCGAGGGTCAGCAGCAGGCAGCCCTGGCTGAGGATACAACCGTGGTAGAGCCTCTAGGACTTTGTTATGGGGCGTTGAGATGCTGTGACTTGGCATTAGGAGAGGGTTCGGTACCCAGTACGTTTAAGGTAGGACAGAGCTCTAGGTCTGTGCTAGAGCATAAGGGAGCAGAGAGGATATTTGTATTTAGACAGCCCACCCTTGTTATATGGGTAGATCCTAAAGATGGCAGGGTTTATACTGACATTCTAAGTTATGTACCACCAACTGACCTATTTAGACACCGCCATCTCTTGAGTGGTCGTCTAGTTCCTTGCCAATTTCACCATCATCTCCAACAGTTCCATCACCCATAGCTTCACCAGTGACTACCCTAGCAGCCACTATATCGGTAGATAGGCATACCATTCTTAGAGGTAGGGGCACAACTTAAGCTTTAGGGGAGCATACTCCATGATCATACACAACGTCTGGATGCACTACCACCTACTTTGTTTGAGGGTTATGATCAAGACCTTAGGGAGTTGTATACTAGGTCGGGGGCGGTTAAAGATGAGATCTTTTCGTAGAGGTATAGGTTTAGGAGTTTAGAGCGGGAGCAAGAGAGGGCTACAGTGACATTCAGTGCTATATGGAGGCCGGTATTAGCTTTAGAGGCATGGGCAGGTCAGACTAATGCCCATAGAGCAGCTTTGTGGCATGCTATATATGATATTCAGAGGGAGAACCAAGATTTGAGGAGGCAGATTGCTGAGAAGATGCGTGAGCGATTGGAGTTGACAGATCATGTTGCAAGGATAGAGAGGAGACGGGAGTCTAGAGGGGAGTAGTAGACTATATGAGATCCTTTATTACGAGTTTGTACACCACTAAACTGAGTAGACTTCAATTAGTGCTAGAATATTAAGGATATTTCAGTTGGAAGGGATAATAGCTATTGATTATTAGACTAGTAGAATACTCGTTAAAAGTCAGGATTAACCTTAGAGGTAGAAGGTTTTGTACGATTTTGGGAAATTAATGGATGGTAGTATGTTTTATTATTTGAGTTGGTATATTAGTATGCGGGAACATCGCTAATTGCACATATTCGATATGACACGTCACTCCACAACAGGGAGAGTTACTAATCATAGTGAGACTCTCAACGTAACATTGTTCCCTACAAGTGGTAAAGCTTGAAAAATATTTAAGTTTCCATGTCGAACCGTTGCATTGGAAGAACACGGAGTTAGGTAAAACCCTGTGAAGTCACGAGGAGACTTGGCCGTAATTGTAGTAGACTGATTTGGAACCTGAGTGCGATTATAGCGTAACCTAATGAATATTCTAAATTCTTAGTGGGTTGGAACCCAAAGTACTCAGAGCAAGTAAAATCCACTTGTAAGAGTCTAGACTTTTGATAAGCAAACCTTAGACTATCTTGAAAGAGCAATGCAAGAGTTGTGATGTGTGGGACACATACCTCTTAGAGGACTAAACCCACCAAATAGAACAACCAAGGGACTAGATATTGTCGAATGCTTTAAGAGTTTTGTTGTCGCGCCGAGGACTGAAACATATCCGGACACCCGACCAAATAGGTAATCTAAAGGTTAGGGAGAACTATCAAGTTGAGGAGATAGTAGGAAAGACTATCATGTTGTGTGAAACAGGATCTAGATAGATCATAAGGAAGTGTAAGGAATGAACCTTAGAACTAAGTCTCTAGGGGAATCAAAAAGAAACCTCGCTTGAAGAGACTAAATCGGTAGATAACCAGTGCGTTATTTTGAGGAATTGAAATTTTGTCGTTGTTATGCTTGATGATTTGAGTCGAATTTCAGGGTGAAATTCCTTTAAAGGGTTAGACTGTGATAACCGGTAAACTTTTCCTGGGTCTTAATATGTTTATAAATAACTTAAATTATATCGGTGTCTTTCGATTTTGTCAGTTTTCTTAGAGAAAGCTGAAAAGTTGACTTTCGTTAACTTATTATGCGTGAAACGGTTACGGTTTAACCGGGTGTTGAGAGAGTCTTGAGTTTCGTAAGTGGGTCACTTTTGATTCATCTTTCCGTATTGGAATGTTTATGTTGTCATTTTAATGCTTTCCGGGAAGTTTTCTCGTGTTCTGCGGAATTTCCGGCACGCACTCGTACAGCGGCACAACAGTGTAGATTTGAGAATTGGTATAATAAACATGGGAATTTAATGAAATTATTTGATAATGATTTCGATAATTTGAAGTAACGTTCGTCCTAGTACGTAAATCATTGCATGTGATTAAAAGTTATCAGAAAACGGGTGTTTTTTGTTAAATTTAATTGCGATGTGACAAGTCATATTTTGAAGTTGTGATACTTCTAAACTTGTGAGAAGGGTTTTGGTTAAATTTAAACTAAACTCGTATTTTGGTCCCGACACGTCCAATAATGTTCAAAACGAAGTTTGGGAAGTTTAATTTGAAAATATGTCGTGTAAATAATCTAGGTTCTTGGAAAAACGTTTTTAAGTTCAATAAAAAATACTAAGGAACTTCGGGTAACGTTTTAAATTGATGAACATTGAGTTTTAAGCAAACCCGACACAAACCGAGGACTCTCGAGACCCCCTAGGATGCTTGGCCGGTTAGAGACAAGGGAGGGCAACAAGATGGCATTTTTTAGCTGCTTGGTCCTAGCATGGTACATAACTCTTTTGTCACAACCTTAAACACACATTCCTCATTTCTTTGATATCAAAACACACATTGTTTTCTCTCTTTTTCTCTTGTACTCGTCTGACCCTATCAAACACACAAACACATTCATTTTTGTTAAACTTTGATCAAGAACTTGAAGGTGTAGAAGTCTTCGGTTGATTCTAGTATTTGGGTTATTGATTAAACTATGTTTGGGTAGTCGGTTGATTACATCAAATAACCTCTATTTTATAGCGTCATTTATCCCATGTTATTAACCCATTTTGTATAGTTATTGCAAAGAAATGTTACTTAATCGTTTACATTTGAGAATTTTCTGTAATTATGGAGTAATTGGTGAAAGTTAGCAAAAGGCGCGCATTCTGGAGCTTAAATGAAGATATTTTGAAGATTACTATTCTAAAGACCAATACGTCGTATCCATCAAGGAAGATACGGCGTATCTGTGCCTGCACTCACCAAAGACCACAGAGGAATAAAGCTCAATACGTCGTATCCAGAGAGAGTTAATAAGCCGTATTTAAGAAATAGTATGTGAATATTCTGGAAGATATCAAGCGTGGTCCCTACTCCAAGAAATCCACAATACTCTGTATCCAATCCTTGGATACGTCGTATCGAACCGACTTCCAGGCCTTATAAATTGTAAAACCTAAAAATCTCAACAAATGTAAAATTACCAAAATACCCCTAATGCAAGAAAATTCATAAAAAGCTTGAATAAAATTCATTTAAATGTTAAAAATTATGAAAAACAATATATGGCAATGATACATTATGTAGATTTAAAATACCTTATTTTATATCAAGGAAAATAATTAAAAATATATATATATATAAATATATATATTTATATATAAATTTATATATATATATATATATATATATATATATATATATATATATTAGCCGAAATATATGTATTAATTAAATTATAACTTTACAAATTAAATATAAAAAATTAGATAATTTTAAAATAAATTAGGCAAAGTTTAAAATCAGATTTTGTTCATTTTTAAAGGCCCTAAACTCGGCATATACCTATTATTGTCTTTTAATTCATTTTCATTTGCTAAATCACTAAAAAAACAAATGCACCGAACACCTTAAATAAATCAAGAGGCGCACATAGATTTATCGCAAGGCAGGGACGAATTTTTCTAAGGTGATTTGAAGGTTAAGGAGTGTGGGAAAAATAGTGGGAAGTTTGTGGAGTGATTGGTTCGATTTTGGTTATTGTTTTGGGTTCGAAAAGCTCTACCGGGTTCATAAATTCATAAAATCACTAAGGATCATCAAAGGTAATTTTTTAACTCATTTTTCATCATATTAATTCGTTCTACACAAAGAAAAATATTCATGCATGTTAAATTGGTCGAATTAATTAAATATGATCGAAACCCAATTTCTAGCTATATAGAAATCGGCATAAAAAACTATTTGTAAATAGATTTTATCTTTCAAAGGATTTTCATATCACATATAACACAAAAAAATTTTTTGAAGAATTTAGGGAGTGAATCGAATTAGTATTGAGGCAATAATCATTGTTTGCCAATTTTCGTGAAAAATAAGAAAAAGGAAGAATAAAATTAGGGTTAGGGTTTTGATAATTTTTCCAGGTGTAATTAATGCCAATTATTTGGAAATAATTATGTTTGTGATTGGGGAAAATTTAATTAGGGTTTTGTGAATTAATTAGTTAGCCGATTGTGATATAAAAAGTATAAGGACTTGTTTTGTAATTTCTGAAACTATGGGGTCTGTTTTAGACATGTAATAAATAATAATGTAAATATTCTGTATAAAAGAATATTGGGGGGTTAAAAAAAGTCATTTATGATATTATTTTGGATTTAAAATGGTTAATTACATATATTAATTTAATAAGAAATTAATTAAATAAAAAAAGTGACAAGAGATTGTTAAAAATGAAAAGTAATAAGTTTGGTTAGTAGTTAATGTATAAAGAATAGATTTTGTCATAGTTTGAACTATAAGGCTTGAATTGTAATATGGATAATTAAAGATAATGTTTAAGTAATTACTAAACCAAAAGGACTAAATATGTTAAATTATGTAAAATTAAGGTTTTGACATTGATAAATACAAAAAATGGAGTATAATCCGTCCCATGTGTTGGGGGGGGCCCCTGAATGAAATGTGAAACTTTGAAATATACACTATTAACCATGACGAAATATATTGATTTAATGGCATAATAAACCCTAAACTAGGAAATTGTCCATAATTAACCCCAAGCATGTAATGTTGGCAATTAAGTCCCTAAGCAATTAAAAAAACATAAAATAATCTCAAATGAGAATATAATAATTACTAATTATGGAAACTAGCTAAAAATGGAAAGTTACTAAAAATAGAAAGTTACTAAAAATGGAAAGATACTAAAAATGAAAAGTTACTAAAAAGGAAAGTTTACTAAAAACAGAAAGTTACTAAAAATGGAAAGTTACTAAATGTGAAGTATTACTAAAAATAGAAAGTATAACTAGAAAAGAAAGGATATGCATAATTCTAAACACTCAATTCTTAGCCTTGTAGAGTATGTAAAGTTTTGGGATGATTGGGAAGTTGACCGTTACGGGAACGCCAACTTAGGTTGTTGTTTTTGATCTATGATCAAGACGTTGTAAATAGTTGTGTCTTAATCATGGTAACGGTCGGGAAAAAAGTGTCTAGCAACTTGTATCTTAAGTCTTAATCTATTTGTTTCTTGATTTTTATTTAACAACAATTTACTTCCCTCTCACCTAATGATTAGCCGCTGGTTTTACGCGAATGAGGACTTGTTCGAGCGTGCATGTCTATTCCGTCGTTACGGCCATGTATGCATGTCTTAGCTGCCTCGTTGGTTTACGACTTTTGGTGAAAGTTAGAAGGTTCCTACCCTATATCATTCTTCATCCTAACCGTTGGTTAAATTCGAATGAGGATGTGATCGAACACACATGTCTATTCTGTCGTTACGGCCATGTATGTGTGCTTCAGCTGCCTTGTTGGAGTGGTACTTCTGGTGAAAGATTGTAGATTGATCAACCGTACGCCTTTCCATACAAAAAAACCCATATTTACCTTTATAAACTTGTTACTCCTTGGCTTTAGTGGTGGAGATGTGTATCCTTGCCAAGCTTATGATAGAATACTCGTCATGACCGAGCAATTGAGCGATTTAGTTACATGTTACCACATAGATTAGTTGAGTGATTTGAGTGTTTTCATCTTCCTATTTCGTGAGGTGTTTGGTTGTGTACTTGTAATAGATCAAATAAGTGCTTTAACGGAAAATATCCTTAGGGATACATTTTTACAAACTTCTAAAGGCTACTTGAGGACAAGTAGGATTCAAGTGGGGGATATTTGATGACATCAAATAACGTCTATTTTATAGCATCATTTATCCCATGTTATTAACCCATTTTGTATAGTTATTGCAAAGAATTGTTACTTAATCGTTTATATTTGAGAATTGCAGTAATTATGGAGTAATTGGTGAAAGATAGCAAAAGGCACTAATTTTGGAGCTTAAATGAAGATATTTTGAAGATTACTATTCTAAAGACCAATACGCCGTATCCATCAAGGAAGATGCAATGTATCCATGCCTGCACTCACCAAAGACCACAGAGGAATAAGCTTAATACGCCGTATCCAGAGAGACTCAATACACCGTATTCAAAGTATGGAATCAATGTAATATTCTAGAAGATATCAAGCGTGGTCCCTACTCCAAGAAATCCCCAATACGCCGTATCCAACACTTGGATACGCCGTATCTAACCGACTTCCAGACCTTATAAATAGAAAACTCAAAAATGAGTTTTCAGTGTGCTAAATCATATTCTCGATACCTAAACCATAAAAGTCGATTTTCAGAGGAGAAAAAGAGCAGAAGAGGTCAAGCAACGTTATCAATTCCATAGGAGGCAATGTGTAATTCCATATACTTTAGTAATCGTTCAGTTTTTGGTATCATTCGTTAAACCGGTTAGTTTACCTTGGCTAAATAATTACTCTTGTATTTATTATGACGTTTGGAGGGTAATACCTTCGGGTATTAGCCATTATTATGAAGATCTGAATGTTTGGTATTTGTTTATCTCGATTTCTTGATTTGTCGTTGAATGCCTGTTTATGTTTATCAATTTATACTTGTTTACACGCTTTTGTATGCGACCTATCACTCAACTAAATCTAGTGATACAGACCAAGTAGATCTAGAGTCTGGGATAGCTCTCCATATAGTAATTTATACATCTAGAACCATAAGATCACAAATATTATCCTTCTAAATCTGTGTCTAGGATACGCTATGGGATTAACTAGTTAATTGGATATTGCCAATGGTTTATTGATCGTGTTGACTAGCAGGTGACCTAGATAATTCACCAAGTAACATTCTGATTCCATTGGATAGTTCGACAAGTAGACTACAAATGTATAAACTTCCATTAAGCGGTAAGTGGGTAAAGTCTTTATGAGCTAGGGTTTAACAAGATCACCATTGCTTTAATCCCTAAGATAGATTATAATCAGCAAATAAGGATTCTTTATGCAGATGCTTTAATTATGACAGAATTAATGTTTCTAGGTCTTAGGATGATGTAACGCCTAAGTCTTAAAAATGATATGCCACCTCGAGAGAAGAAATCATTGCACTTAATAAACAAACCAACTTTCTAATCGGATTAATAATGGTTAATACAATTTTCTTATATTTGGCTCGACCGCTCTTTTATCTTTTGTTAATTAGCTTGCGTGGGTTAAAGTGCCTTGAATTGATTGTAGTCACCAACCAAACCGTGCCAGTCTCTCAGGCTAAAACCCCCTTTTTCCTGTTAGAATTAGGATTATGACTGACATAGGTTTAGAATAGGTTAGAATTAACATAGATTAGATAACCAAGATATTAATTAAATTGATAGATTTAACCTCGCTTCAAGTGTTCGACACCCTACTTACCACGAAACTACTACTGATCGGGTACACTGCCCATTAAAGTGTTGTTTTTGGTTTAGTCGGCAAAATATAAATTTAAAACTTAAATCAATAAAATATACACCACACAACGACACATCAAGTTTTTGGCGCCGCTGCCGAGGAGTGAAAATTAATCTTGATTTTTATTTGATATTTTGGTTTTTAACATTAGATTAGATCTAACCCTTAGGATTAGTGTAATTTAGATTAATTTATTATTCTGCGTATTTAATTGTTTGTTTTAAATCGTTTTCCTATTCTGTTAAGTACGATACGGCGTATCTACGTCCATTAGATACGGCGTATCCAGTCTGATCAGTTATACGACGTATTCGCCTCTTTGAATACGGCGTATTGATTATTTTCTTTACAAATCTATTTTTTCTAGAATAGCTTTACTTTGCATCATGTCTTACTTTTCAGGAACACAATCCAGACTCCGTCCATATCATTTTAACTACCCTGAAAGAAGCTTGACAATGGAAGAGATGTTAAACAAGTTCATTGACGAAAAAGGGAACAAAAAAAAAAAAAAAAAAAACAAGAACACGAGAGATGAGGACATTCATTTTATTGACTTTCCCAAACTACCCAACGAGCTCCTTGTTAAAAGAAAAGGAATAATTCACTAATTGAGCTCAACATTTGGGTTAACAAGAGTTATTAAAAAAGATAATAAATAATGTTCCGAATGATCAAATTGCATGTAAGTGAGTAACTACTAGAGGTGAAAGAACTACGACTCAAGATGTTCATAATAACAACACCAATGTGCTACCAAAAGAACCTCTAGTAGTACAACTTGAAAAGCCAGTCAAAAAAATGATGTCCTCACTAATGATCAACCTCAGATGACTAGTGAGCATGTTGTTCAACCATCAAATGAAGTACAAACACCACCAGTTCCTTTCCCTAGAATAGAAGCAGTTTTTGGAAAATTTGAAGCAACTCCACATCAACTTGCCTTTCATCGAAGCATTATCTCAAATGCCAAAGTATGCCAAATTTCTGAAAGGTTTGCTAACTAATAAGGCCAGACTAGAAGAAGCTTGCAAAATCATTATGAACGAAAGATGATCTGCCATATTATTAAACAAGCTTCCATCAAAGGAGATAGACCCATGAAGTTTTACTATTCCTTGCGACATTGGCCAATTACACATTGATAATGCATTGGCAGATCTAGGAGCTGCATAAGCTTAATGCCATATACGATGTACAAGAAACTTGGTTTGGGAGAACTAAAGGCTACTAGAATGAGTTTGGAACTTGCAGATAGGTTGATCTAATATTCGAGAGGAATAATCGAAAACGTACTCATTAGGGTAGATAAATTCATCCTTCCCATAGATTTCATCATCCTAGATATGCCCGAAGACTCAAGAGTTCCTATAATTTTAGGAAGACCATTTTTGGCGACCGCTCGAGCTATGATTGACGTATTCAATAAGAAGATAACATTAAGAGTGAGGGATGATGAAGTAATCTTTGACGTAAATCAATCAATTAAAAGACCAACCACTGAAGACGATGAATGTTATAGGATTGATGATTTTGACGACACAATCAACGAAGAAGCTCAGGAATTGCTGGCAAATGAAGAACCTGATTCATTTTTTGTCAGGGGGACTGGAAAAATCAATTGATCAATCAGACCTAGAATGCTGTGAATCTGCCAGTAGCAATGGAAACAATGAGTCTGATCCAGAAAACTTGATACGGCGTATCAACTCTGCTAATACACCGTATCCAGTTACGTAGGGAACTACAAAATGCGATGATGTTAAAAGCGAACACCTTTATTCGGCCAGTGCTAACGAAATCAATGAGAAGAAACCAGAGCTGAAGAATTTGCCTCAACACTTAGAATATGCATACCTTCAGGGAGACAAATCCTTTCCCATTATTATCTCATCCGAATTGTCTGAAAAAGAGAAAATTTCACTTCTACAAGTATTGGAGAGACGAAAAGGAGTAATTGCTTAGAAAATGTCAGACATTAAGGGAATCAGTCCGTCATACTGTACACACAAGATTCTAATGGAAGATGACTAAAAACCAGTCATCCAACCCCAAAGGCGTCTAAACCCTAAAGTCCAAGATGTTGTGAAAAACAAAATTGTGAAGCTACTTGATTCCGGACTAATTTATCAAATTTCAGACAGTTCATGGGTTAGCATTATTCACGTTGTGCCCAAAAAGGGGGGGATGACTGTAGTTTTGAATGATAATAATGAATTAATCCCTTCCCGCACAGTTACTGGATAGAGGGTGTGCATAGATTACCGTAAACTTAATGATGCAACTCGAAAAGACTATTTTCCTCTTCCTTTCATTGACCAAATGTTAGAGCGTTTATATGGGAATGAATACTATTATTTTCTTGATGGATTTTCAGGATTCTTCCAAATACCAATCGCTCTGGAGGATCAAGAAAAGACTACCTTCACCTGTCCTTATGGGTCTTTCGCTTACCGACAAATTCCGTTTGGATTATGTAATGCTCCTGCCACTTTTCAAAGATGCATGACGGAAATCTTCCATGACATAGTGGAAGACTTTATGGAAGTTTTCATGGATGACTTCTCAGTGTTTGGAAACTCTTTTGATTGCTGTCTAGCTAACCTAGATAGAATGCTTGCTAGATGTGAAGAAACTAACCTTGTGTTGAATTGGAAAAAATGCCATTTTATGGTAAAAGAAGGGATAGTTTTAGCACATAAAATTTCTAGAGCAGGAATCGAGGTAGATAGAGCCAAAATCGATGTGATAGCTAAATTACCATACCCGACTAATGTAAAAGGAGTTAGAAGTTTTCCGAGGCATGCTGGATTTTACCGAAGGTTCATAAAAGACTTCTCCATGATCTCTAAACCAATGACCCAGCTTCTGATGAAAGACGTGAAGTTTGATTTTTCTAATGATTGCAAAAAGGCATTTAATATTTTAAAAGAAAAATTGACCACTACACCTATCATCATATCTCCCGATTGGAGCGCACCATTTAAATTAATGTGTGACGCTAGTGATTTCGCTGTTGGAGCTGTTTTAGGGAAACAAATTGATGGAAAATTAAACCCAATTGATTATGCAAGCAAAACTTTGAATAATGCCCAAGAACATTATACCACAACCGAAAAAGAACTTCTGGAAGTTGTTTTCTCTTTTGATAAGTTTCATCAATATCTGGTCTTATCAAAAACTATGGTTTACACTGATCATTCTGCTTTGAAGTTTTTGTTCAGCAAAGATGACGCAAAACCAAGACTTATTAGGTGGGTTCTACTTCTCCAAGGATTTGACATCGAGATTAAGATAAAAAAAAAGGGGCAGAAAATTTAGCTGCAGGTCATCTGTCAAGACTTGAGAACCCAAATTTGGGAACCTTCATAGAAGAGGAAATAATTGATGAATTTCCACACGAGCATCTCATGATATTGAAGGCGAAGCTTAATAACGATGAACCATGGTATGCTGATTATATTAACTATATTGTTGGAAAGATCATACCTCCGAATTGGACGCCTGAAAAAAGAAGAAGATTTTTTTCTCAAGTTAAGTACTATTTTTGGGACGAACCGTATGCATTCAAGCTAAGTTCAAAAAATGTAATGAGAAGATGTGTCTCTGGGAATGAAATCTTTGAAATCTTGGCACATTGTTATTCCAGACCAACTGGGGGACATCATAGTGCATCAATTACTGGAAGGAAAGTCTACGAATCTGGATTCTATTGGCCTAGCATTTTTAAGGATGCTAAAGATTATGTAATGAAGTGCGATGCATGTCAAATATCAGGAAACATATCATCAAGAAGTTAGATGCCTCAAAACAACATTCAGGTATGTGACGTATTTGATATATGGGTACTGGACTTTATGGGACCCTTTCCGAACTCAAAAGGGAATAAATATATATTAGTGGCAATAGATTACACCTCAAAAAGAATTGGTCATAAAAGCTTGACGACGCATTATGGGCATTT
>BQNB010078974.1:0-30388 GCA_026074375.1 Tanacetum coccineum
ACAAATACAATGTATTTTTGGTACGTTTTGGGTCATTTAAGTCTGGTTTTAATGGTGAAAGGTATGTGTAATTAAACGCATACCAAACTCACTTATTGCGATGTTCTTGTCTTGCAACTAAGCTTTCAAATCTTGAATTTCAAAAAATTTGTCATTTAGTTCTCGAAACGAAGATGATTCTTTTTGTTTCCAAGCTTTGTCATTTTTAATCCGTTCCTGACTTTGCTATAAAGCAAGTTCAAGATTATTTGAGTGTTGTTCAAGTTTTTAGTTCTTTTTGAAAGCTCTTTTTCAAGACGTTCACATTTAACTACTTGGTTCAAATAATCACATTATAAATCAGTGAACTCATCAAGCTTTGTATACACAGCAAGTATAGCATTCATGTGATCAGCATAATAATATTCCCTGGAAATTCGATCGATTTCATTCAAAAACTGTGTTTTTTGAGTTTCCAGTTGAGATTTAAAAGAGTCTACTTCATGTTCAAGAGAATTAAAGTAACTCAAATCATCAACCATGTCCTCTTTCAAACAAAAGTGAAAATTTTCTAAATCAGCATTGATTTTACGAATTTTGGGACAAAATTTCCTTCGATGGTATTTTGAATGAATGGATCAATATGGCCAAAATATGTCCTTTTAGCAATAGTTTGTTTGCAACATTCCACTCCATCAAAAATCATGTCAATACTACTTTTAATTTTGAAAAGTTCTTTATAGCTTTTACACTTTTGATCCCACAGAATGGATTCATCCATCCGTTTTTCTAACAAAGTTGTTTGTTTATCAAAAGACTCTTTTGAATTTTCATTTTTACGGATGTATTATTTATTTTTGACCTTTCTGAAAAATATCTTTGTTCAACAGACTTTTAACGTTGTGGAACGAACAAACCATAAAGATTATTTAAGTTTTTATAATCAAAAGGTTTGATCAAGTCACTTAATTTTGATAGACTTTCTTTGGCAAGACGAATTGTTTCGTCAGATTCAAGAGCTAACAGTAAAGCAAGATTATCATTATAGCAATCTATATCATACAGACGAGGATTCGCTCTTTGAGCTTTCTTGAGGAACTCAGGTTTAACAAAACTCATTTTACAATTACGATTAAGCATCTTCATTGTTTGAACTGATTGACCGGTTTTATATACAATATTATCCAAAACCTTGACTTTATTTTTCAAAGCAATGACCTTTTCAATTTCTTTGTCTTAACGTGTTTTGTAAAACTTCTTTTGAGCCTCTTTTTCTTATGACATTATGGAGATGGCTTCTTGATGTGTAATAAGCTCTTTTTTCATTTCTGAAATCGTTTGATTTAAATCATTTATCTTTCGAGTATATTCATTAAATGACTTTTCAGAAGACATTTTGTGTGAGATTAGTTCCCCTTTAGCTTTTGAACAATCAATTTTCACCTTTGACGCATAATTCACATCATGATACCTATTAAGTTCAGCTTGGAACATTTTAAGGTCTTTGAACATCAATTGATTATTCTTTGCTAGTTTAGTGTTTGCTTCTTTGAAATGGTTGTTTGATGATTCTAAACATTTTTTTGTAATTCTCAATTTCACTTTTCAATTTATCAACTAAAGTCTTGTTTGATGATTCCAAAAATTTATTATGTTTTTTCTTGTCATCAATTTCACATTTTAGTTTCTCAATTAAAGAAGCAAGCAAATCACGTTCTCTAGCAGATCATCATCATCTAGGTCAGCCTTTTCTCCATTAGTACTCATAACCAATTAATCATTAGTGATATTAGTATCACCTTGTTCATCCGGATATGTATCATTAACAGATTCAGGTTGCTCCACGATGTTCTCTGTCATTGGTAAACACGTTATAGTTATCATCATCATTTTGTATCTTTTGCAACGGCTTAACATCAAAGATAGGTCCAGAATTATCAACAGCATATGGAGTAACCTCTTGAATCTTTGCCATGTACAGATAATGTGCTTCCAATTCCTGATCTTCAGGTTCGTCATCAGTGTCATCCCTCCAATCAACTTGTTCAGCACTCAACTGAATTCCAGCTTCCTGTTACTTACACAAAAGCATCTTCTCCTTGTGATAAGTTACATCCTTTACCCGTTTTGGTTTCTGACATTCCCTTGCTACATGCCTAAATTCCTTGCAGTTTTGACATTTAATCCCAGATTGCTGCACCACCTGTGTACCTACATTCTCCCTAGCCCCATCAACATTGACTGCCCTCTGATTATCATACCTAGTTCCTCTATTCATTCTTGAAGTATTATCCTGATTTGCTCTACTTGTGTTTGATGAAGTTCTGAGGTTGTTGTTGGTAGGTTTGTAGAATTTCTTGAATGATAGAGAGATTAAAGCCATGAGTTTATCAATCTCCTTCTCCTTTGACATTTGTCACCCTTTGTAACCATAGCAGTTCTTGATCATAAGTGGGTGGATAGAGAGTTGACAATTGCTTACCTCATTTTCTGGTAGCACTGGTTTATAGGTTTGGTTGAGGAATTTTGAGTGTAGTGAGTAAGATGGTTTTAAGGATGGTAACTTGGTTGTTGTTGAGCAACAAGTGCAAGTGGATTAGCAGTACGTGCTAGTCTTTCAGCTCTGATCTCATTGACTTTGTTTTGGTGTTGCTTCAGAATGTCATAAAGTTTGTGGTAGGAGACAGTCTTCAACTCTTGACTCTACTTAACAAGTGTCACAAACCTTTGCCATTCTGGTTGTAATTGAAGTAAGAACTGGACATTTACTTGATGATTTGTAACATCATACTGATTTATGACAAGCTCATTCATCATCTTGTAGAACCTTGAGTAATACGATTCAATTGTTTCACCATCTCGTGATGTAAACTTTCCAAACTCCCAATACAGATTGGTTTTAAGATCTTGAACATTGATTGACTCACCTTGTTTCAACCTTTCAATATCTTTCCACATCTCACATGCATTTTGACAAGCATCAACTATGGAGTAGATATCATTATCTATCCCTGTGAGAATTATCTAAACAACTTTAGCTTCAACATCCAATTGGTTCCTTATGTCTTGTGAAACATTCTTATAGTTCTCCATGTAACCTTCTGTAGTGGTTTCTGAACTACCTTCTGCAACTGGAATTGTTTTTTCAGCCCATTTGAATTTGTAAGGTGGATTCCGAAGACAATAGTAGATGAGTTCATTGTTCGGTTTGGTGTCGATGTATCTCTTGATTCGGGATTTTCACTGAACGTAGTTACCCGGTGCTAACATTGGAGGATGGTCTTTACTACCAGCTTTCATGATGGCATTGTGAAGAGCATTCGATGTTTGAGTTTGCATGGTGTTATTGGTATTTGACATTTTGATGTTGTTGTGAATGGATATCGGATCTTAAGTTTTGTGAAGTGATTGAGATTGTGGTTTGTTTTTAATTTGAAGTGCATGGTATTTTAACTAAAATTTCCTTGAACGAATTTGATTGTATCGAAAATGCTGGACCGAAATTGAAAAATCAGTTGTATAAATCAGTTTAGTGCAAAATCGGTTGATGTCTTAAATCGGGTAATGGATAAACCAGTTGCGAGAATCGGTGGACAGAGTCGGTTAACCCAAGTTTGTTACATAAATCGGCTAACAGGTTAAAGTCATAAATCAGTTAAACTCCCCAAGGAACTTAAATCGTTTAACTTCCAACTCATATAATAACCGGTTGTGAAGTCCGGTTCAATAAATCGGTTAAGTAAAATCGGTTGAGCTTAAAATCGGTTGATCTTATACTTGGCTAGGCTAATACACTTGGCAGTATAAACCGGTTACCTCAAATGTGACATAAATCGGTTAATCCTTACACCGCATAAATCGGTTAATGGAAAAGTGCATAAACCGGTTAATACTGAAATGCATAAATCGGTGAATTCAAAGAACATAAATCGGTAAACTCAAGAACTTGCATAAACCGGTGCCTTCAAGTGCATAAACCGGTGCCTTCAAGTGCATAAACCGGTGCCTTCAAACTTTTCCGAAAAACCAACTTTTAAAACCCTTAAAAGTCACACTTTTGAACGTTTTTGATGATTTCTTTTGCAAAACTACGTATATCTAAGAGACTCTTAACATAAAAACACAAACTTTTTTGTTTTTAACACGAATTTTTTTTCCACTTTTTTGAAATTTTCGAATGACTTTTTCCAAAACAAAACGAGAAAAATACAAAAACCAAATAAGCTATGTTTGAATCGAAATAAGCTATTTTAAACCTACAAATAAGCTGTAAAACTAAGAGTAAAACAAGATTAATAATCAAAACCTAAAAAGGACAAATAAGACGTAGCTCAAAAAGCAAAAATAAGCCATTTTTTTCTTAAAAACCACGATCTAAACACTATAAAAACCCATTGGCTCTTGATACCACTTGTTATCCCAAATACTAATCCATAACACAACCTAATAAACTACCAATAATCCATAAGAGACGAACCAAATAAGAAAGAAATAAAGTGAGAAAAGAGATGTAGAGAGAGAAAGAGAGTTGGATGATTACTATGAGAAAATGGTAACCAACACCCTTCACCATATGAGGTGAATGGGTATTTATACACCTAGACAAAACCCTAGGCGTATGTATTAAGCATATAGATCTTGATTGATGACTAGTGTGTGTAAATGAAGGTGTAATAGTGTGTGTGATTAGAGAGAGAATTTCTTAACATGCCTTTTTATTAAAATGAAATTGTTACAATTAACCATGGCATAAATACCTATTTATACCCCTTGGTTAACTATCTTTATTAAACTTTCCTAACTTAACATATTTAGTCCCTGCACTTTATATCAGTGCTACAAGTAGATTATTTTTTTATTTCTAACATTCTCCCCCTAAATGATCTACTTGGGAACTATTCTTATTATGTTTTTGATGACGACTTCTTCCTTATGCTTTAAACGCTTTATTCTAAAGTAGTATTTCATTTTCTTTTTCTTTGAAGCTTGAAAACGCTGAGAATTCTTTTTGAAAGTTGAGGACGACCTTGTAGCAAATCTCTCCTGATATAATTTTCCCCCCTTATATAAGAAGATAGATCTCTTTATCTCTGAAGGTATCAACTCCACTCCAAACTCAAATCAGCATTCTCAAAAGCTAACTTGATCTTCTTTTGAGCAACTTGAATCTTTAAAAAAATCTTGTATGAAATCTTTATCTATCCGGAACCTTATCCTGAATGTAGATTTCAATCACATTATAATTGCTGACGAAAGATCTTGAAACACGATGATATTTGATTGAGCATTTCTTTGCAAAAACTTGAACACTGACTATCACATAACATCATACTCTTTTAAGCTCCCCCTCAATCCACATATCCATCTCTTAATATTGAAAGTATTTTTAAAAAGACATTTTTGTAAACTTTGATTGTCTGAAGACAATGTCGATATTCTTGAGAAGTAATTCCATGCAAATGTCAAACCGGCTATCTCGATCGATCTTTGAAGTTAATGAAACACTATAGTTTATTCAAAACACCTGATGAAGTAACCTCAATCTTGAATACGAATCTTATCTTCTTAAGCAAACTACTTTTGCCATAACGATTTCTTTGATTCAATTTCTTTGCTAGTATCTTGATTTGTCCCATATATTCTTGCTTATATCTTCTTCCATTTCATATACTTGAATTGACCTTACATTTTCTCCCCAAATATACTAATATCTTATCTCTCTCATATTAGACCAATACTAAGCTTATATTTTCTCTCCCTCATGATGATTATGATCCATCGTGAGCATCATGACCATATAAGCTTCCAAATAAGCTCTGGAGAAGAATATCCTTTGATGTCCATGAAATTGAAATCAAAATCTTTTCTTTTCTCTTTAAGAATCAAACATTCTCCCCTTTATAAACAAGCATACTCCCCCAAAATAACCATAAGCTTCCTCAAACCAACAAACTCGATTGCTATCATTCCCGTGAAGGTTGAAAGGTAACTTTTGATGTTATAATAATCGTTGAAGTATTCATGCTTGTAATATATAGAAATGTTGTTGTATGTTGTAGAAGATGAAATAGAGAATTATCAGAGTAAGAACCTTCTTCCACATTCACCATGAAGTTCATATATCAAAAGATCATGCTTTGAAAATTCTTGATGAAATATTTGAAAAATATGATTAAATCAATATCTCGATGATAAGTATGCGGAAATATGATCAATAATCCCAAATAACTTGATCTCGAGAACTTAGTGTTATGTTTACCCTAGGAAAACACATAACCACTAGATCAGCAAAGATTACTAGTTATAAACAACATAATTGAATCATTAAGCAATCATATTTCCCAAATAGTACCTACGTTTAGCGTTGCATGATTTGTTAGCACTGAGGAGGATTTTCCACTTCACTCATTGTGGAAAAAACTATTAGAAATTATTACTACCAAATGTTCTGACATTGTCATTACTACATTGCAAAATGTCACGAAGACATATATTGTACCTTATGTACACGGAATTTAAATACAAACGTAATTTGGGAGGTCCTAAAGATAGTTTTCAATTTGAATATCAAATTGTCTCTCTAGACTCTTGTGACTTTTAGGTAAGCAAGGACTGAGAGCAGAATAACCTTTATTCAATACCAACATTCCTCGAATAAGAAGTTGATAGATTCATTTCAATTAATCTCCAGTGAGAATGAAAACAAATACTTTTTGAGAATTACTATGAGTGGCTAGGATGGTTTTGTGCATTTGCATCACTGTCATGATTTCTAACTTCATTTCAGAAAATCAACGAATGAAAATCCGATAGATTATATGATTGACCCGGTTTCTATCGCTAGTCTAGGAGAACCACCCTTCATCTTTTCGTATAAGCCACCTCACTTATTAACTCCAACCTTTCATTTCTTATCATTTCGATTCTTCTCATCATATTCATGGTCACTTTTGACTATATATCATGTTTTCGTTCGATTCTCTTTTTCCATCAAAGCTATAACTTATAAGGCCTTTTGCATTCGAAACATGTTGATTTGCACCTCAAACCTCCACACCTAGACACTAACTTTTCTAATTGGAAGGAAAAAAAAAAAAAAAGAATCTGGGGTAAGATCAATTATGGATTCTGGGATACAATACACATAGCGCACAGGTACTTTGTGGACGTAACTAAATCACACCGATGCTAACCTCAATACAACGACATTACGCACCATAATACTGATTGACCTTCTAGAACGCACAGTGAGACATGCGTACATTTCACAAAACCATGATGAAACTCTAACAAATCTGTAGATGTTCATTGAGAAATTTATGATACATAGCAAAAAAATGTAGAACAATCACTCTGTCTGTTTTTAATTGCGTTGGCATTTTTTTTTTCTGGGCATACTTATTCTCTTTCTTTTCATGTGCTAAGATCTTTGCTTTTGAACACATGACATATACGGGAGGGGGGGTTTTTTAAAGGTATACGATTTCTCAGTTCTCTCTTTCTATTTTTCTCTCACAAATCTCTCTTTCTGTTTTTTTCATCATTCTCACAAACATCATATAAAAAAAAAAATTGATCTTTAAAAGTTTTTAATCATTTAAAGACACTCCCCCTTAACATATGCCGAGAAACATTTTTAACATAAAGCTAAAAACGCAAAAATACGGATATGTGAAGGTGAAATGTAAAACAATTTTTCATTTCCGTTTCTTTCTAAAAACTTTTCAACAACATATACGGACACTCACCCTCGAAAAATACCATATCTTCGTTAAAACCTTTATGAGGGAGATCCTCTTTGCACTTTTGAGTCTTTATTTCTTTAGACACTTTTCAAACAAAAATTACATCGATTTGAAGACCTTTTAAAATTGATTTTATCTTTTAAGTACCACATAAAGATTTTGAGAAATATTTATCAATGATTTATGTAAAATAAGACTTCTCTTCTTTTTCAAAGATAAATGCACCGAAGCGTACATTTTCTTTTCTTTAAAGCACGGGTTGTAATATGAGAAACCAAAAATCTTTTTGTATTTTTCAATAAAATTTGGTATAAAAAATCTTTTTGTATTTTTCTAAAATTTATAAAAGAAAATATTTTTGAACTTTTTATCAAATTTTAAATAAAAAAATATTTTTGTATTTTTCTAAATTTTCTGTATAAAAGTAAATCTTTTTGTCTTTTCTAAAAAAAATTATAAAGGAAAATCTTTTTGTATTTTCTAAAATTTTATAAAAGAAAATCTTTTTGTATTTTCTAAAACTTATTAACAAAAACATTTCGCGGTAAAGAATTTATGTTTCACGACTCATCATACCCAACTTCTCGACTAAAAATTTAAATCGAGCTTCAGGCAGAGATTTCGTGAATAAATCCGCAAGTTGATATTCAGTACCAACGAAATATAACTCTATTGTTCCTTTTTCAACATGATCCTTTATAAAATGATACCTCGCGTCAATGTGTTTTGTTCGAGTGTGTTGTATCGGATTGCACGAGATTGCAATAGCACTCTTTGTTCGAGTGTACTTTGTCGTAGAAGAAGCCATAGTCAGTTAATTGAGTACGCATCCATAAAACTTGAGCACAACAGCCAGAAACAGCAACATATTCAGATTCTGCTGTAGAAATAGACACGCAATTCTGCTTCTTTGACGACCAACACAATAACTGATCACCTAAAAATTGAACACTGCCATATGTACTTTTTTGATCTAAGTGACATCCTGCATGGTCTGCGTCTGAATAGGCAGTTAGATCAAAGCCAAAAACTTTCGATTACCAAAGGCCTAAAATAATAGTCCCTTTGAGATATCGAAAGATCCTTTTAACGGCTGACACATGATGTTCATTTAGGTTTGCCTGATATCTAACACACATACATGTTGCAAACATTATATCTGGCCTACTCGAAGTAAGGTACATCAATGATCCAATCATACTATGATAATCAGTATGATCAACTGGTTTTCCAACTAAATCAAGTTTGATTTTAGCTTGTTCAACCATGGGAGTGGGAACCGTATCACAATTTTCCATTCTAAATCGTTTCAAAATATCAAGAATATACTTGGATTGATTTATGAACATCCCGTTTGAAAATTGATTTACTTGAAGCCCGAGAAAGAATTTTATTTCTCCCATCATACTCATTTCAAAACGTTTTACCATTAATTCTGAAAATTTCGTGCAATATTTTGCATTCGTTGAGCAAAATATAATGTCATCAATGTTTATTTGAATCAGCATTATATGTTTACCCTTCTTTTTAATGAAAAGAGTAGTATCGATTGAACCTTTTTGGAAACCGCTATCAATCAAGAACTTTGAAAGAACGTCATACCATGCCCGAGGTGCTTGTTTCAAACCATACATAGCTTTGTCAAGAGCATACACATAATCTGGATATTGTTTGCTGACAAAACCTAGAGGTTGACCAACATACACTTTCTCTTTAAGAATTCCATTGAAAAACGTCGTCTTTACATCCATTTGAAAGATCATGAAATCCTTATGAGCAACATATGCAAGAAATAAGCGTATAGCCTCAATTCAAGCAACTGGAGAAAATGTCTCATCATAATCAATGCCTTTTTGTTGACATTATCCTACAACTAGGGGTGTCAAAAAAACCAACTCGACCCGAACCCGACCCGACCCGAACCCGACCCGAGCCTATTCGGGTCGGGTCACTCGGGTCAAAAATCTTATTCGGGTCATTCGGGTCAACCCGAATGACCTGAGTTCTAAATAGAGTCGGGTCTCAGGTTGAAATGTTTTGGCTAACTTGGGTTCGGGTCAACCCGATTGACCCGAATAATTTTTTTTTAAATTTTATTCAATATAAATTAATAGATTTTCTATTTAAAAAAGTAAAAAAAAGTTTTTTTTGTCATTTTACTTAAATTCGGGTTGACCCGAACCCGAATTGACCCGAACCCGAGTAACCCGAGTTCTAAACAAGGTCGGGTTCGGGTATGGTTTTTTTGAGCTTTGACCCGAATGGACCCGACCCGACCGACCCGAACCCGACCGACCCGACCCGATTCACACCCCTACCTACAGCTACAAGCCTTGCTTTGTTTCGAATAACCAAACTGCTTTCATCTTTCTTATTCTTGAAGATCCATTTGGTTTTGATGATAGTCTTGCCTTCGGGTCGAGGAACTAATCTCCAAACTTTCAATCTTGCAAATTGATCAAGCTCATCTTACATTACACTGACCCAATCAACATCTTTCAAAGCTTCAGCCACGTTAGCAGGCTCAATACTACTTAGCAAACATGCATTCAAACATGAATTTGCTAGTTGTTCTCTTGTACGAACACTCAACTTTGGATCACCAATTATTTTATGAAGTGGATGATCCTTAGTCCACTTTTTCTCATGTGGGTAAGGTTGATAGAATGTATGAGCATTGGAAGGATCATGGAACGTCGTACTTGCATCAAAATAAGCATCTTCCAATCGTTCATTAAACATATTGTGTGATGTACTTGCTTCATTCACATTAGAAACACTTTCATTTAAAATCGATTGAGTATTTGTTGGAGGAACCATTACTTCTTCTGAACTTTGTTGAACGTCATCATTCAATGAAGATGAAGGAAATTCCTCTTTAAATGATTCAGAAACCTCATGAAACTTCTCATTCATGCGAAGGAATTTCGTCGTTTGAAGTTTCAACATTTTTTGTAGAAGATTTCGTTATTTTGAAGCATCAAAATACTCATCGTAAAAATTTTGAAATAAATCTTCCAAATCTTTCTTTGAAGATTCTGAAACTTTTAAAACCGATGGATTTGAAGATTTTCCCGTTTCGTTTAAATTAGATAAACCGGGTTCTAAATGGATCTGTTTAGAAGCCATTTCTGAAATCTCATCAAAATTCACATTCACGCTTTCGTGTATCTTTCGAGTACTTTTATTGTAAACTCTGAATGCAGCAGATTCTTTTAAATATCCAACAAACACTCCAATATCCCCTTTTGCCTTAAGCTTTCCAACATCATCATAATCATTGAGAAGATAACATCTGCAACCAAACACATGAAAGAACTTGATGTTTGGTTTTCTCTTGTTAATGAGCTTATAAGGAGTTTTATCAAAATGTTTGTGAATAATCAAACGATTTTGTGTAAAGCAAGCTGTTGCGATGGCTTCAGCCCAAAGAAACAATGGTAAGTTTGCAAATGTAAGCATAGTTCTTGCAGCTTTGACTAAGGTTTGATTCCTCCTTTCCACGACACCATTTTGCTGTGGCGTTCTTGCAGCAGAAAATTGTTGAGAAATTCTGACCTCATCAAAGAACTTAGCAAGAGTTTTGTTCTTAAACTCAGTACCATTATCAGTTCAAACACGCTAAACTTGAAGTGGAAGATTCACTTGTGTTTTCTTGATGAATGAAATGATGACTTCAGAAGCTTCATCTTTTGAATGAAGAAAGAATACCCATGTGTACCGTGAATAATCATCGACAACAACTAACACATATCGCTTTCCGTTAATACTTTCGACGCGCATCGGACCACACAAATCCATATGAAGAAGATAAAGTAGCTTATTCGAAGCAAAAGCCATTTTGGACTTGTGATGTTTCTGATGAATCTTCCCTTCTTCACAAGCGGAACACAAATGATCTTTTTCGAATTTCATCTTAGGAAGACCTCGAACAAGATTTTTTCACAAGGTTATTGATTGTGGCGAAATTCAAATGAGAAAGACGTTGATGTTACAGCCAAGATTGCAAAGAAGAAGCCTTTGCTAGGAGACAAGCCGAAGAATTCGATGCGATTTTGTTAAGAGCAATAGTATACAAATTCGGCGAACGGTCACCAGTAAGCAAATCTACACCATCTTTGTTTCGAACAAAACATGTAGACTTTCGAAAGGCGACTTCAAGGCCCTTGTCACAAAACTGTCCAACGCTAAATAAGTTATGTCCTAAACCTTCGACATAGTAAACTTTCTTGATCCTCATTGATCCAATAACAACATCTCTATAGCCAGCAATCACCGCAAAATCATTATTGCCAAATTAACCGTTCCAAGAAACTTTTTCACAAAGTTTGTCAAAAGAGCACGATTACCCGTCATATGCTTTGAACATCCCGAATCGATGATCCAAAGACAAATCTGGACAATCTGCAATAAATAAAACACTAAAGACATTCAACAAACTTTGGGTACCCATTTGAAAATGGGTCCCGATGAGTTAGATGTCTTAGAATTTTTATCTATTTGACGCTTAACTTTAGGAATCCATTTAGCTACGGGTTCAGCTAATGGTTGCATTTTAGGAAGCCACCTAAACAAAGTTTTAGGTAAAGAGTTATTCAAATTACTCTTAGAACGAACATTCAAAGAAGCACGAGGCTTTTTCCTAAAAGACATCTTGCTAACTCGAGCATTTCTAATACTCACATCATCAAAAACGAACAAATCATTCACATCATAAGAAGCATACAATCTAGAATTACAAGAAACATTCATAGCATCATTACAAGCATAAGCACTTCTAGTGTCTACATGATGAGAATTATTACATGACAACAAGTCTTTGCGAGAATATCGCTTAACATCTTTATTCAATTTTGAAATACTAACAGAAGACAAATCAACATTAGAAGTATTAGACGACCCTTTCTTCTTCCAAATAACACCGCTATGCTTAGGTCTTCTAACACTACTTAAAGTGTCTAAATCTGAAAAATGAACAAAATCTCTATTAGCACGCAATACATCATTATTCACTTGTTTGTCATTTTGTTTTGATGATGTTCTCTTACGTCTTTTTCTTTTTGTTTTATTTTCAACATTATTTGAAGCATAAGACGTTTTATACGCTGAAATTGGTGAAACACTTTGTGACACATTTATTTTAAACATTCCTGGAGCAATCACTTTTGAATTCTCCAAATTGTCACAACCTTTTTCAACTACATGACAATCATTTTCACTTTGATTTTCCGATTCAGAAATTGAATTTTCACTCGACTCAAAACCTTTTAATTTCAAAGACTCAATTATTTCCAAATTTTCTTTTTCTTTTTCCAAAAGACTCACTACTTCATCTTCCAAATCAATTATGATCTTTTCTAAAATCACTGTTGGAACATATGGTTTGAGTGTACTTGTTGCGGAAACGGAGATATCAATTCTTTTCAAATATTTGGATTTATTATCTCTTATAAAATTAATCATCTGAAAAAATTTATCCTTTTCATTCACAATAACTTGATTCAGATTTCCTATAATCATATGCAAAATCAATTTTATTCTCTCATTGGATCTTTTAAATTTCTCAATTTCCAAAGCTTCATTCGGAATGTGTGAGAAACATCAGCGATTGACATAGGACAATATCCCTCTCATCATAAAGACTTGGTCTCCTCAATTTTTTTTCTTTACAAAAAGTAAACTTGGATTTCAATAAACCTATTATTTTCGACCATTATACATTTTGTCCTTAGAAGGCATGTATATATGTATTGTCTGACGGGTTTTGTCCGATTTTATGAAGTTTGTTTTCACAATCATGCATATCTTTCCTAACATTTTCCATTTTCTTAATCTTGTACGCACACATTCTTCAATTCTGACATTTTTGTTTGTTTTTCTAAAATTTTCTTTTGAAACCTCAGTACATTATTATAATCTCAATATTTGATGACTCATCTTATCAAATAAAAATATCCTTGTTCATCACTCTTTTTCCTATGTTGTTTATCATTTATCACAAAGAGCGGAATATCTAAATCATATATTGATATCTTTCTTCATCAAGTGTAGCATATTTGCGTGACATTAGTGTGAGTATCAATCACAATGATATTTTAGTTTGGGGAAGTTTTGAGGTATTTGGTTTTAGGGCATATAACATTGCGTGAGGACACGACAATCACTTAGTTTGGGGAATTTTGATATGTGAGAAATCACATATCCTTTTTATACCAAAAATGACCCTAAAATGAACAAATTGTGCAAATTATGCTTGTATATTGCTTGTTTTGTCATTTGTGATGTGTAGGTACGGATAATGCAAAAATCACAAGAAAACGGTCAAAACCGGGCAAACACGAACACGGGAACGGATAGAGTGCACAAGAGCCGGAAAGTTTCTAGCAATTGGTCAAAACAAGTCAACCTTGGTCAACCATTTGTCAACCCACAAAAAGACAAAACCCTCAAAATACCTAAATGAGCCTTAATGTTAAACCATTTTCACCAAAAACCCTTAAATTCATAACACCGTTAGTCCTTTGTTAATAAAAGACTAACGGTCGTTAGCCTTAATCTATAAACCCTTTACCAATTCACCTAGTCCATTAACCCTTCACCCGGCCCAATTCTTTTATAAATGAAAAGCCCAAGTCAATACCCAATAACCCTCAGTCAAACACAAACGTATAAAATGGGGGGCGGGAAAAACAGTTTTACTGTTCACCGTCTTCCCCATTTCACCCTTCTCATTTTAACTTAATTAAAATGCAATTAACCCTCCCAAGCTCAAATTGACATGGCCACAAGAAGATGCTAGTACCAAGCTCCTTGTCAGCATCAAAGACGTCACAAGAGGCTCATGATTGGTCAATTAGGTCAAGGAATGACACGGTGGACTCAAAAGAAACACACCTTGATGGGAAATTTACACTAAAAACAAGCCAAAAGAAGCACAAGGCCTCTGACACAAGGAATGCCACGCTGGCAATCCGTGTGATCACATTTTTGATCTAACGGCTAAGACAAGGGATCTAATGATTGCAAGGAATGAAGGGTTTGGATTGAGAGGAGCGTGTGAAGACCTAGAAGCATCTACTCTTGCTATAAATACAAGACCTTTCTCACTCACATAATGATCTAGCTTAAAAAATAGGAGTAGTGTAGTAATAGCTTTAGCTTATTGTAATTTTCTAGCTTATTGTCATTTAAGTCTTTGTAATCTTCATTTAAAAGCCTTGTAATCTGTTTTCATTAATAAAATTTGTAGTTTACTTTTAAAACTTGTGTTTGAATTCTGTTTTACTCAATAAGCAATATGATTTGATAAAGCTCAAAAAGCTCTTAATAAGCTCTTAATTCACTACTTTAGTTAGTTTACACTTAGTTAAGCTCACAAAAGCTTAACTAAGCTTAATAAGACACAAATTCTCCCTTAAAAGCACCTCAGCTTGTTATTGGAAGGGAAGTCAGTAATGGAAGGACTTCCAGGACCACACCAGCTTATCCTAGGATAAGCTGGAGCTTGTTGATCAGCTCTTGGAGCATTTGAAAGCCTGGTTTAAGCAAATGCTATTGTAAGTTTTTCAATTTACTTTTCATAGCTTAATTATGCATAATTGCTTATTCTGCTTATTTGCTTGATTACTTCTGTTAGTATAGCTTACTTATGATTATTGTAGTTGTTAAATGCTCATTGTGCTTAGTCATTAGTTTAAAATCTTAGTTTCTTATATTCTGTCATGAAATTGTGAAAAAAAACCAAAAATATTAGCATAATCTTGTAGCTTATCATTTCTGCTTATTCAGTAGTTTAAATTTGCTTAATATGTTTGTTAGAAGCTTATTGATATCTGGTATTTAGACTTTGATCATAAAGCCTTATTTTAATAAGCTAAATATGGACTTGAGTGAAATTAAGGAGTGTTTGGGTCAAGCAGTTCTAACTTGAGTTAGAACTGCTTGAGGCCAATTGGTCCTTTGTTTTCAATTTAAATCTCATATTTGAGTTTATAAGTGTAGGATTTGTGAGCTTAGTTAGGCTTAATCTAGTTTTTATTAAGTTTGCTAGTTGTTAATTTGAATATGTCATCATTAATTTAGTTTAAAGTGCATTTTTAGTTTAAATCTTTTCTAGGTATTTAAATTGCTTCATTTGTTCTTGGTTAAGTGTTTTTAAGTAGTTAGAAACTAGTCTCTTAGCCTGCATCAAGTTGTTTTGAGTTTGGTTATAAAATGTGTCAACTGCATCAGCAGCTAAAACAGACAAATGACCCTTTTTCAAGATCAATTTTCAGCAGGTAAAAATAGTTTTTAGAAATTCAAATTTTGTTCACAAGTAGATTTTAGGTAATAGTAGATCTATTTCAGCTTATTTTGCTTTTAAAAGTTCATTAAGCTATCTGTTTTTAAGCTTTAAATTTGCAATTTGTCTTTTCATAATAAAAAGTGAACTCAACATGAGCTGAGTAAATAAGCTGTTTTCAAATAGCTTTTTCTTTGTCCATTTGTTTTTTAAAATAGTTTTTAAGACCTGTTTTTAGTAGCTTTTTGGCCAAAGTTTAAGTAGGTGTAGGGCTTATAGCCATAAGGATCCATTTGCTTATTTGGAATTAAGCTTAAAGTTGCCCTTAAGGCCTGTTTGGTATGCAGTTTTTACCAAAGTGCTTATTTGAGAATTTTTAGCTTATAGTTTGTAGATTTAGCTTAATTCCTGTTAAATCTAGCTTATTAGGTTAATTTTCAGTAGAGCATAGCTTATTCAGTTCCATTTTTAGCTTATTTTGTCTTTTCTTAAAAAACCAAAAACATAAAAAATCAGCATAAGTAGCTTTTTCACTTAACTTTTTCAGAGCTTATTTGAATTTCAAAATGTATTTTGTTTATAGTTTTAAGTAGCTTATTGGCCAGTCTTTAAGCTGGTATAAGTTAGATTGCCATAAGGATCCATTTGCTTATATAGAAATAAGCTCAAAGTTGCCTGTTTGGCTGTTTGTTAACAAGGATTGTGCAAAATTGCTTATTTGAAATCTCAGCTTATGGCTTATCCTTTTAGCTCATTTCCAGCTTAGATTAGCTTATTAGGGTAGATTTAGGATAGTGATAGCTTATTTAGTTTAGAGTCTAGCTTAATCAAGATTTCTAGCTTATTTAGTTGTGTTAAAAGTTAAAAAAAATGGTTAAGTATGTTCTGTCTAATTGTTAAGCTGTTAACTAGCTTATTAGTGATTTAGACAAAAGTTGTTTTCACAAAAATAGCTTATTTTTATCTGTTTTAGAAAAATAAAAAAAAGGAAGGAGGGAAATTGTGAGTGAGCAAGGCTCGAACTCACAACCTCGACCTCCCTCAACCCTTTCATAACACTCAACACACACCACACTAACCATTGCGCCCTTGGGACTTTTACGTCCTAAGGTGCGTTTTAAATCCTTTTAACCATTTTTTGAGTTTTAAGTATAATAAGCACTTCGGGTGCTTATATGATTTTTCCCGCTTATTTTAGTTTACTCTTAGGAATTCTCATTTTGTTTTTCTCAACCCTGCTTATCATAAGCTATTTTTAGAAAAAATTTAGGATTTTTGGCTTAAAGTTTTATATTTTTCGTGAATTAGTTTTGTTATAAACTTAAAAAAATCATGAAAAAAAGAAAAATAATCAAAAAAATAATTTTCTTTTTTATAAAATTTCTTATAATCATATTCTATGCTTAGTTTGCAATTTACTTTCGTAGGTTAATTATTTGAAAGTTCAATTATTTAAAGAACGGGATTGATCCCCGCTCTCGTTTCTTCGTTTTTAACTCAATCAACTCACGTTTTAGAATTTCCTAAGCCTTTTTTAAATAGTCATTTAGGAATAGAAAAAGTTTAGAAAAGCATTTAGGGTTTAATTTTAGTTCAATTGCTTATTTGTCGCGTTTTCTTAATCCCGTTAACGTTTTTCGTAGTTGGATTTAATTGTGCCTTTATTTGCTCACTATTAGGATTTTAGTAAACAATCATATCCGAATCAATTCAAGTCATTGTCCAAATAACAAACGAGGTCTCAATTTCATAAATCTTTGGGAAAACGACCCGGTAATCACTTACCGGTTAAACGTGTGATATTTTTGTAGATTTTTACTTTAAATCTTTGTCCTCAAGGATTTTTAGTAAATTTCTTTATACTTTGATATTATACGTATATATATTATAACTATTACACCAAGTTTTTGGCGCCGCTGCCGGGGAATTTGTTATTAAGATTCCTTCGTTTGGATTTGTCGATCGTGATTTGGAGAACCTTTCGTCTTCGAAAGTTACGTTTTTGAAAAAAATCAAAAATACAAAAAAAAATTAAAAAATATAAAAAGTAAAAAAATATATATTTTTCTTTTCTTTTTACTATAAGTAGAAGTTAAATAAATACAAAAAGACAAAAATATTTGCTCTTCGGGATTTTTTGATTTTTATTTTGTTCTCTTAATTACTAAAATATACATCAATTTAATTCTCTTACTAGAGAATTTGTGAATATTCTATTAATAAGTTCCCGAACTTAAGATTAAAAATTTACCGTCTTGTGTCACTTAAGAAAAAGGCGCACCTCTTTTGTGAAATAAGCTATTAGGAGGGTTGTTCCACGGAACTACGACCCGAAGTGATAAACGTTTTTAAGGCGATTCGTTCCCACTACGTCCCCCGTTTGCAAATTTTACTTAAAGGAGTTACCCTAAGTTTGTTGATTATTCGGTAAAACAAAAATATTTTTGTATATACACTTTATTTGTTTGATTAGTGCATGCGCACTAGAAATTCAAATTTTCCAAATAATTCACCCGTAACCATTCCGAGACGTCGAAATAGAGGATGTGCTCCAAACATAGTCGAACCCGAGCTTCGTACTATCGTTGAAGTTGCACCAATGGCAGAACGAACAATGGAAGAGCTACTCCGTGCACCCACGGAAGGGTATGGAGAAGCTATCGTAATACCGAAAATTAATGCGGATCATTTTGAGATTAAGACGAATTTGTTACAATTAGTTCAAGCTAGCACGTTTCATGGTTTCGAGAGGGATAATCCCCATACGCATATTAACAATTTCAAAAGGATTACCTTGACTTTAAAGTTTAGGGATGTGCCGAATGATGTGATTAAACTTATGATGTTTCCATACTCACTCGAGGGGAGTGCTTGGATTTGGTACGAAAAAGAACCTCCTAATTCTATCTTGACTTGGGAGGATCTCGTAACCAAATTCGTGAATCAATTTTTGCCTCCTTCGAAAACCACTCACTTAAAGAATGAAATCTCTCGTTTACCCAAAAATTCGATGAGACCTTTAGTGAAGCATGGGAACGATTTAAGTAAATGCTTAGAGCTTGTCCCCACCACGGATTTACGGAGTTAACCCAAATAGATACTTTCTATAATGGTTTAAATGATAACAATCAAGACTCTTTAAATGCCGCGGCAGGTGGAAATCTTTTGAGTAAGACTACTATAGAGGCTTTGAACATAATTGAGAATAAATCAAAAGTTCGTTATTCACATAACAAATCGAATGTTTCTAGGATGAATACCACTTCTAGAGAAAGTGTTAGTAAAATGGATGAAAGAATTGATAAGCTTGCAGACCAAATTTCAACCTTAGTTGAGATTGTTTCTAAGAAAGTTGTCACTCTCGCTCCGGTTAAAGCGGTTGAGGAATCTTGTGTTACTTGTGGTGGTGCCCATGCTTACTACAATTGTCCTAATACCGATAACAATCAATCTAGTGTTTGTGCGGCGACGGGTACTTACAATCAAGTTTTCCCTCCAAACCGTGTTAGTAACTACATGGCACCACCAGGTTTTGCTCCGATGCAAAATAATGGTCAAAATAGGTTTAATCAAAATCAAAATCAAGGGAATAATTTTAATCGGGGAAATAATTTTCATGGTAATCGGGGAAATAATTTTCCCGGTAAGTTTCTTATACCATGTGATTTATCGGGAATGGATGTATGACACGCCTTGGCCGATATTGGCGCGAGCATAAATCTTATGCCTCTTTCCATTTGGAAAAAGCTTTCCCTACCCGAACTTACCCCCACGCGAATGACTTTAGAGTTAGCGGATCGATCCATTACTCATCCTAAAGGACTCGCCGAATACGTTTTTGTCAAAGTAGGAAACTTTCCTACCGACTTTGTTGTTGTTGATTTTAAAGACGATCTTCGGGTTTCTCTCATACTTAGGAGATCCTTTTTGAGGACCGGTCGTGCCTTAATTAATGTTTATAGATAAGAAATAACCCTTCGGGTTAATGACGAATCCGTAACTTTTAATCTCAATCAAACTATGAGATACTCCTCTACATACGATGATATGTCGATAAACTGAATTGACGTCATTGATGTTGCTTGTGAGGAGTATTCTCAAGAGTGTGTTAGGTTTTTCTAATAATTCTTCAGGTGGCAATCCCACCACGACTTTTGAGCCTATTATTTCTGACTCTTTTCTTTCCTTCACTCCGTTCGAGGAAAGTGATTTCATTTTGGAAGAAATAGAGGCTTTTCTTAAGGATGATTCAATTTCACCGAAAATTGATCATGTCGATTGTGATCCGGAGGGAGATATTTGTTTAATTGAAAAAATGTTGAATAATGACCCGTTTCAACTCCCTCCGATGGACCTTAAGGAAGTGACCAAGGCAAAACCTTCAATTGAAGAGCCTTTGGAATTAGAGTTAAAAGATTTACCATCTCATTTGGAATATGCTTATTTAGAAAAAAATGATAAGTTACCCGTGATTATTGCAAAAAGTTTAAAAGATGATGAAAAAGAAGCCTTCTTAAAGGTGCTTAAATCACATAAACGGGCCATTGCTTGGAAAATCACCGACATCAAGGGTATTGACCCTCGTTTTTGTACTCACAAAATCTTGATGCAGGAAGATTATAAACCTACGGTTCAAAGTCAAAGACGGGTTAACCCAAAAATTCATGAGGTAATCAAGAAGGAAGTAATCAAACTTCTTGATCCCGGAATGATTTACCCAATCTTCGACAGCCCATGGGTTAGTCCCATACATTGTGTGCCCAAGAAAGGTGGTATAACCGTTGTTGCTAATGAAGAAAATGAATTACTTCCAACACGATTAGTTACCTGGTGGAGAGTTTGTATCGACTATAGAAATTTAAATGAAGTGACTCGAAAAGATCATTTTCCATTACCATTTTTGGATCAAATGTTAGAAAGATTAGCCGGAAATGAGTTCTATTGTTTTCTAGATAGATTTTCGAGGTATTTTCAAATCCCAATAGATCCCCAAGACCAAGAGAAAACGACTTTCACATGCCCTTATGGAACTTTCGCTTACCGTCGCATGCCCTTTGGCTTGTGTAATGCTCCCGGTACGTTTCAAAGGTGTATGATGGCCATATTCCATGATATGATCGAAAAGACTATGGAAGTGTTTATGGATGATTTCTCGGTTTTTGGGGATAGTTTTGCTACTTGCCTCTCCAATTTAGACAACATGCTAAAACAGTGTGAAGACACGAATTTAGTTCTAAATTGGGAGAAGAGCCACTTTATGTGTAAAGAAGGAATTGTGTTAGGACATAAAATTTCAAAGTCGGGAATTGAGGTCGATCGTGCTAAAGTCGATGTTATCGCTAAGCTCCCTCACCTGACTACCATAAAAGGTGTTAGGAGTTTCCTAGGTCATGCCGGTTTTTACCGATGATTTATCCAAGACTTTTCTAAAATTGCTAGACCTATGACTCATCTTCTTGAGAAGGAAACACCGTGTGTGTTTTCTAAGGATTGTATTGATGCTTTTGAGAAACTTAAAAAGAAGCCTACTGAAGCTCTGATCTTAGTTGTCCCCGATTGGAACCTACATTTCAAACTTATGTGTGATGCTAGCGATTTCGCGATTGGTGCGGTTTTGGGACAACGAAAGACGAAGCATTTTTAGCCTATACATTATGCTAGTAAGATAATGACCGAAGCTCGAATTCATTACACTACGACAGAAAAAGAAATGCTCGTCGTTGTTTATGCTTTTGAAAAGTTTCGGCCATATCTTGTCGTATCTAAAAGCATAGTGTATACGGATCACTCGGCTCTTAAATACCTTCTTAGTAAACAAGATGCTAAGCTGAGATTGCTCTGGTAGGTTCTCATCCTATAAGAATTCGATATCATTATCCGTGATAAGAAAGGGAGTGAGAACCTCGCGGCCGATCATTTATCTAGACTTGAGAATCCTCATAAGTATGTGTTAGAAAATAAAGACATCAATGAAAATTTTCCTTTAGACTCTTGGTAAAATTTCTAGTAAAAGTACCATATGGTTTGCCGATTATGCAAATTTCTATGTGGGGAATTTTATCATCAAAGGGATGTCGTCCCAACAAAAGAAGAAATTCTTTAAGGACGTTAAACATTACTTTTGGGACGATCCCTATCTTTTTCGGATTTGTGTGGATCAAATCATTCGACGGTGTGTGCATGGGCAAGAAGCTTATGATATCCTCAAAGCTTGTCATGAAGGACCCACCGAGGGCCATCATAGTGCCAATCGCACCGCAAAGAAAGTATTTGATGCCGGTTTCTTTTGGCCGACCATATATCAAGATGCCCATACTATGATCAAATCTTGTGATACGTGTCAACGACAAGGAAAGATTTCACAAAGAGATGAAATGGCTCAAAACGCTATTCAAGTTTGTGAAATCTTTGATGTATGGGATATCAATTTTATGGGTTCATTTCCCGTCTTTACGAGGGAATAAATACATTCTCGTAGCCGTTGACTATCTTTCAAAGTGGGTAGAAGCGAAGGCGCTCCCCATAAATGATGTTTGAGTTGTAGTTAAGTTTTTGAAATTTCGTTTCGCCTGATTTGGAACACCTAGAGCTATTATAAGTGATCGTGGGACCCATTTTTATAATGATCAATTTGCTAAAGTAATGTCTAAGTATGGGGTCACTCATCACCTTGCTACCGCTTATCACCCTCAAATGAGTGGACAAGTGGAGGTGTCCAATCGAGGTTTGAAACGTATTCTTGAAAGGACGGTTGGAGAAAACCATGCCTCATGGTCCGATAGGCTAGATGACACATTATGGGCATTCCGTACCGCTTACAAAACACCGATCGGTTGTACGCCTTACAAGCTCGTGTACGGAAAGTCTTGTCATTTACTCATCGAGTTAGAGCATAAAGCATATTGGGCTTTGAAACATGCTAATTTCGATCTTAAAACCGCGGGTGATCACCAGAAGCTTCAACTTAATGAGCTTCGTGATCAAGCTTATGAGAATTCTTTTATATATAAAGAGAGAACGAAGAAGCTTCACGACTCTAAGATCAAAGACCGCATTTTCAATGTCGGTGATCGAGTTTTACTCTTCAACTCTCATTTAAAGATATTCTCAGGAAAGCTTAAAACTCGCTGGTCGGGACCTTTCACCATCACCCAAGTTTTTCCATATGGAACCATCGAGTTATCCCAACCCGATTGTCCAAACTTTAAGGTGAATAGTCATCGTGTGAAGCATTACTTCGGAGGGGACATACCATCAAAGGTAGTCCCGGATCTCCAAACTTTCTCCAAGTAAGAATGAATTCAGGGATCGAGTCAAGCTATGTGACTCGGTTACCAAAAACAAAGCGCTTCGTGGGAGGCACCCCATGCTTATCCATTTTTTTTCTTTCTTATTTCTAATGTGATGTGAGGAGGCTTGTACTCTTCCGATTCTTGTTGTTTGTGCTTGTGATTGTTTGTAGGATTGACCCAAAAATTTTGAAGACTGTCGTGTTCGGTGTTTTGTCCCGGTCCACTCGAGCTTCTTAGCCTTTGCTTGCCATTAGTTTGGGGAAATCTGATATCCTAGATTTTTATCGACTAACATCTATCTTTTAGCATACCTGATAAACGACTTAAGATTTTTGTGATACTTTTAACATGCTCGGATTATGCATTTGACTTTTTGAGTTTTAGTATGGGGTTTTTAAGCCTTACACTAGGAAACATTGAGGACAATGTTTAATTTTAGTATGGGGTAGTATATCTTCGATATGATCTTATCTACCTTTGCCCGTTGTTCTCACGTATCCCGTTTTCCCGCAAAAAATTTAAATTTTTTAAGTTTATATATATTACTTGTTAAAAAAATATGTGTAGAAAATGAAAAATATAAAGTAGTTGATAAAAATAATAAGTGTTTTGACACGAATGTAGGCTTTTCGTTGGTGAGAACGAAAAGTAAATTTTGACCCGACCGGTTTTATATCTTAGCTTTCTCCTTAACGTAAATAGATTGAAATTTGCTAATCTTTTATACAAGGAGCTATAAAAAGCAAGTCTAGCTTGAAAATGTCAAGACTTTGCAAGTTCCCATAATTGATTTTAAATATGCGAAGATCGATTTATTAGAATAAAGATTGTTGCCAGTCTATGTGACTTGTTAAAGTTCCGATCTTGATGCTAGGCTAAGTATTCACGAGTTTCTTTATTAGAAATTTTAAATTGTGAAGAACAAGAGATGATAGAGTAGTCAACAAACTCACGGGTATGATATAAATGATTTCGGATAAGTGTTACCCGGGTCGTTCTCCCAACGAGGCATGAAATTGACGGTTACGTTATTGGTTTGACTTTTGGATGCTTGAATGGCAAAGGATTTTGGATTTATTTTCTAAATTCTACGGGAAATACAAATTAAGGTACGGGAATTTAAACCTAAATCTATGGGAAAACAATAAAGGCAACGGGATAACTTAAAAAAATTTACGGGAAGCAAAATAAGGCAATTAAATGAAACCTAAGTCTACGGGAAACATAAATAAGGCATGGAAAGATAATAGGCAAGCTAAACTAAAAACGGAAGCAATTACGAAATTAAAAACAAATAACGAGAACTTAAAAACGCGACTAAATAACGAAATTTTCAAAATTAAATCCTAAAAATGCAAATTTAAAAAAAAATCTTAAACTAAACACTTAAAACTAATTTAATAAAAATTAAAATTATTTTTTAGTATTTTTAAACTTTTTTAAATGATTTTTAAAAATTAAATCCAATATAAAAGAAATAAAAACAAGTAAATCATAGCGACACTTTATTTGTTACAAAATAGTCACTAAACTGTCACTATTCTAGGTTCTTCTTCCTCCCAAAGCATTAGTGACACTTTTTTCTGTCACTAAAGTGTATTCCAGCCTATTTTTTTCTTGTTTTTCTTTTGCAATAACCTTTAATAAGCTGGAATAGGGGCTTTTGACAAGTTGCTTTTTTTCTTTAGACCTAAAAATATAAGCTTTTAGCACCAAAGGTTGCTAAAAAAGACAATTTCATTTTAAGAGTAAAAGATGTTAAGAAAAATTTCAAAACTTTCAAGATGCAATAAGCTAATAAAAAAAAAGCTTCTACTTAAGGATTAAAGAGCTAAAGGCACTATAAAAAAAAAAAAATAAATAAAAAAAAAAAAAAAAAAAAAAAAAAAAAAAAAAAAAAAAAAATAAAAAAAAAAAAAAAAAACTTCAAAAAAAAAAAAAAAAAAAAAAAAAAAAAAAAATAAAAAAAAAAAAAAAAACAAAAATAAAAAAAAAAGAATATCATAGTGAATAGTCTAAGATTCACTCTAGTTACTATAGATCTATAGATAAAAAAGAGAAAGTAGAGAGAGAGATGAGAGGAGTAGAGAAGAGAGAATAGCTGAGTTAAGTGCGACTCTCAGCCGTGACTTAAGAGTTTTACGGGTTACTTTATTTTATATATTTTTTAAGATTTTTCATCATTTTTTTATATATATATCATAATAAAACATTAAAAAATTTTAAAATTTTGGTCAAAACGGGGTTGCGTGGGAACATATATAGGCACAGGTATGATCATATTTTGATAGAAACCCCCCCACACTTAGAATAGAACATTGGCCTTAATGTTCAAAAATGTCGGGTTTCACCCCCACACTTAGGAATGAAAAAGGCAAATATAAAAAATTCTAAGTGTGAAAGGGGTAACACAATATATATACATGATCAGGATTAAGGATTCCCTAATAAGCAGAAGATCAAAGACCGAATGATTGGAGGATTGAAAACAAGTACGGGTCTTCATGATCTTAAGGAATCCTACAAAAACGAAACCACATACCATAGAAAGAAACACGTCCCCACACTTGGGCTATAAAATCACACACTCACTTAGTATTATTAATCAAGAAAATAGAAAGAACAAAAGACACGGGATGCCTCCCCGAGAAGAATTGTTTTTGTTGCGAGTCTCTAGCTTGACTCTCCTCGAATTTCTTTGTCCTTGGGGCAGAAACAGAAGAATAGAAAAATCACTATCGGATTTTCAAATGCCACCGGCTTAAGAGAAGAAAAATGAAAAGTGGAAATGCTCGAGGTCAAAAATAGTATCCTCACTCCCGGAGGAGTGATCAGTAAAGAAGAATCTACCGAATTAGTGAGATAAGGATGAAATATTCGGTAACAAATGTGATGGGAAAAAATAATGGCGCTCCTCAAAGGTTAATCTTCACAAATGTGGAGAAAAACTCTTCTCATAAACCCCGGGGTTGAAAACATTGTCCTCGGTCATCAAAGCATCAATTGGAGCATCGTACAAAATCTTCTTCCAGTCATTTTATTTTGGTTCCAGATCAAATAAATCGTCATTATCTTTGAGAGGCGGTTCATTGATGAACCCCTCGAGAATGGAAACAATGCTTATAATAGGAGTAGACGGATCATGGTGAAGAAGAAACTCAATGTCGTCTCCTGGAGCGAGACACTCATCCTCATTAGAATCGGAAAGAGGTGTGACTAGGAAAGTCGACTCATCAAGGTTGGAATCATAAGAAACCTTGCACTCGATGTCCTCTAACACCTCATCAAAAAGAGGATTTACGTCACTAGAGATATATTCGTCGTCAAATTCGAGAAGAGGGTTCGAGTAAATTTTAACATCTTCCGAAACGTCCTCATCGGATAGTGACTCGTTATCACTAGAGGTAAAATCATTTGAATCGAAAAGAGGGTTAGAGAAAGTCAGGGATTTTTCCTCAAAAATGGGAGAGAAATCATTACTCGAAGGTAAAACACAAACACTATCACTACCGGATGTATCCTCAGACTCTCTTAGGATTGGAATAAGGTCCTCAACACTGGACTTTATGAATTCGTCCGATTCCTTTTCAAGAATAGTGCTATTTCCTCATTCCCCATGATTAGAGAGTCCTCGGGTTCCACGGTTAGTAAGTCAGGTGTGATAGCGATAGTATACTCCTCGTCATCATCTTCGTAGTAGTAGGCAGGACGATTCCAACTTGGAGTATTAATATACTCTACCAGTTCTTCATTTACGTTTCGCACATCTTCAAGAAGTTTATGAAGCAAATCTTGAATATCCTCAGGAGGATGTTGCTTTTCTCCATGCTTAATTTCAAGAAATTTCTCCCAAGCCAGCAATAAAACCTTTGGCGTTTCTCTAAAAGATAAACGATTAAACTTCTTTAGAAAGGTTTCTATAGAATTCATTAGGTTTTCTTTAGCTTGCAGAATTTCCTCACTTGGTTCTTGAGGAGGTTGATGAATGACGGAAGACTGCGGGGGTTGAAATTGGTCCAAACCAAAAGAATTAGAATTGTAGAAATTTTAGTTCATCAGGTGACACTGAAAAGTCGCATGAGAACCCCCACAGTTATCACAGCAAAGATATTGTTGAGAAAAACACGGTGAATTTTATGGATAATAATTATCACTAAAATTTTGATTGTAGCACGGTTCTTGCTCAGCGGTACCCGTGGTGGACAATCAAACCCATAGTGAGAATCGTTCCCACATAACTCACACGAGTATGTCTCGTACTGGGGCTGTGGCGAGCTTGGTGAAGAAGTTCGGTGTTTCAATTATAAAGGAATACAGATTCGGGGTATAGACAATACTTCATTATCCAGATCCTACAAGGCTACAGCCCGGGACACAATTTCAATTATACCATACTTACACAGAGCAACAAAAATGTATTAAACGAGACATAGATAAGATTTAAATGGATAAGAGGGTCTAAGCAAAATAAGGCAATTAATGAAATAAGAGGATAAAGGAGGGATATTTTTGAATTTTTTTTATAATGATTATTAAAAATTAAATAGTGTTTTTGGATTTTGTGTCAAATATTTATTAACCAGAAAAAAATAAAATGAAAAAGAAAATATTTTTGGATTTTTATTTTTTTTAATAAGTACGAAAATTAACTTTCCGAAAAAAGGATCTTCCAGGCACTAACTTCAAACACTACGCGAAAATCGTACACCTCTTCCCTGGGCAAGCAGGCGCCAAAACTGCATTCGGAGATTATATATAGTACATATATTATGCATATATAACTAAAATAATAATACCAAACAGTAATGTATCAGAGAGTATCCGTTTGATATAAAAAAATTGCTTGAGGACTAACAAATATTTTATCTCCCGGATTGTGTTTCCCGACGAGAGACTGAATTTGAAATCACACGAAGCGTTTTGTTTGATGCTTGATATTCGATATTTTTGGTTTTGGTTTTAAACAAAAATTTAATAAAAAATAATTATATTAAAAACTAGATAGCAAATAGCTGAGTAATTTAAGGAGAAAATATACTATATTCATTAAAAGGTATGATTGCTAAGTGTATTGATTAGATCTTAGGGTGACATTAATTACTACAATTAAGTCCTTATTGATGAACCATATATTTGTACGAATTTCTTATCGCAACGTTGGCTTATATTGAAATAAACTCATATTAGATATCGATTACTAACATTATTACCTAATTAATTTACTCGGCTTTTTCCGCTTGAATACCCAAACAATAATTGTAAGTTATATAAAAATCACTAATCATTATTTTCTCCTCTTTATTAATCAACTTAATTCTATAACAATTTAACATAACAAGTTATAATAAAAATTACTCACTAACATATTATAGAAACTAATACTAATCAACCAAAGAATTTTTTTAAAAACCTAAATAATAAGCTACAAGTTCTCATAACAACCCGCAATTTTCATAAATGTAAATATCCATCTATTAAGTTAGATGATGTACAATTATAATTATATATGAACTCTCCTTTTTCAGGAAATTTTTCGCTTTTATTACATTACATTACTTATAGCCAATATCTAATATGCAAATATAACCTACATAACTAAGTTAACGGACGTCGGACAACTCCACGTATGGCAATTCCTATCTTCATATATGTTCAAGAAAACATCATAACTATCAAGTCTTTAAAATCTATAACTAATCCATTATTACAAGGTACATTATTCCTAAGGTACATTTGGCAACCATTCATATCATATAAACGGGATTTAAAAACCATTATCGGTGCCCTAAACCCTAAATCTCATAGAAGGGTTTAACCCTAAATGAATGCATCTAGCTACTAAAGAATATGTACAAGCAATATAACATCTCATTTGAAATATAAAATCTTTATAACTCAAAGTACAAGTTCTCTAAAAGCTCAATGTACAAGTCATTAAGCATGATCTCTAAAATAGCCGTTTTATCTCCGTTTTCATTCTAATTTCTTCACCACCACTTGTGTACAAGCTACTACACTCATTCTATAATGTATAAACCCTAAATATTCTATTCATAAGCTTTCATACATCTTTTTACACTCAAAACCCTAATTCAAAACCCTAAACCCTAAAACCGAGCTAGTTTCTAAACCATGACTCGTTTCTTGATTTTTACCCATTGTAAACCTAAACCAACTCTTAAATAAGTTATAATAACATTAATTACAACATCCTCAATCATACTCCATCATCATTTCATCATTCTACATCAATTACACAAAGAACGAATCCAGAAAACCCTAATTATGCCCTAATTGTGATTTTGACCCGTTTACTCATTTTTAGACCATCTCATTCTCAAGTAAGCAATCAAGAGTCATTGTAAACTCATAAAATGAGTTTACAAATCATCATCAATCACTATCTTGACAATGTACCTTAAATTCAAGCTAGAAAACCCTAAAGGATTCAATTTGTGCCCTAATCTCAAAACCGCGACTATTTTCTCAATTTTGACCCATTTCAATTCAAACCACTTATCATTTCTCGTTAATTATCCAATATATAAGCCTCATGAACACATATTAACAATTACATTACATTCATATGCGAAATATAAGCTTTGAAACCTATGAAAACCCTAAACCGCATACAACCAAACCCGCGACCCCATTTCTTTGTTTTAAACCCGTTTTAACCCAAACCAATTCCTAATCTTTGCTAATTACCTTAATCCCAGACCTTGACAACCTATTTCATCTATCCATGATCGTTATATACACAATGTACCTAAGAAAAACTCTTGAAAACCATGCCGAGCCCAAAACTGACCCGCACCCTTTCTAACTTCATTTTGACCCACTTAAACTCTCACCATGTGCAAATGACCACCCAATAACCCTTCTAGATTCATAGTAGCAGCTTACTAAGCAGCTTTGACCACTCCATGGTCAAGAATGAAGGCACCATGTGCTTGTTTTTGCTCCATTCAGCCGCGACAACAAAGGGGGAAGCAAACACATCAATCTACTCAACTAGACCTCCCACCATTGCATTTCTAGCTTCAACACCTTCAATCCTAGCTTGTACATGTGTCTAGACCAGAGAT
>BQNB010078975.1:0-24549 GCA_026074375.1 Tanacetum coccineum
CAAAACTTTACATCGTTGATTTATAACCATCCATCAACGAATAATCGATCCTTCAAATAATTCCATCGGTTTAAGCTTTTACGAACCGACTATCTTCAAATTTTCCTCCTCTTTTTTTGTTGCGATTTTTCTAATTTTTTTGGTTTTTTTAAATTTTTTTATATACTATACTACGAATCTCATTGTAATTTCACCATCTTCACAATCATAATAACTCTGGATAATTTTCTCCATGATTCTTGATTCTTCGGACGTACCAATAATTGTGATGGTAGTAAAAATACACGAGTTTAACTAATTTTTACATTCCCATTGCAATGTGCAAAATTTCCCAACCATACCAGAGATAGAAAATGACACAAGACACAGGAAATACATACTTTACACTTAAAGCAACTAGCAACCGATTAATGGACTTAATATAACAGGCTAGGCTAATGTGTAAAGGTGTAACGAAACAAATAGTTGGTGTTATCCTAAAGGATTGGCTCTATTGGTTTTTATATGTGTATCTTACTCTTAAAATGAGAGTAAATAAAGGGTTTATACATGGGTTAACTAACCAGTGTAGTTAGTTAATAACATAACATATATTGGCTTTTTGGGTGTAATCCTAGAAATTTACCAATTTAAACAAGTTACTTCATCTAAATCCATAGTACTCATTATGGTGGTCTCGAATAGATATACCAAGCCAAGTTCTAAAGTCTACAACATCACTGGCACACTCATATTTTTGTGGGATTTGGGTAAATATTCGGAAACGGATAAGGCTGAATCCTCACAATATCTAATAAGGGCTATGTGTGCAGGTTATGAAACCAGTAATTTCACAAAAGTATGCTTGAAAGTTTTTTAAATTTAAGCATGATTTAAGCATTTTAATGTGAAAAATAGGACAAGTAGCATTCTAATTCCCATCCCCCCACTTAAATTATACAACACCCTCATTATAAAACTTTAAAAACGGGAAATAAAAGAATTAGAACGAGAAACTCCCCTGATATTTGCTCGGTAGATTCTCTATGTTGATTTAATGAGCAAAAATTCTAGATTATCGATACTTCACCAATGTTGTCGATTTCTTTCCAGCGAGGTCTTGTGCAAAATATAAGAAAACCATGAAATCCTATCTCGGGTATCCTATGGTTAATAAAAATAAAACAAAAAAAACTGTCTAGGCAACCAATATGTCGTATCCAAAAACCTGGATACGCCGTATGGAGAAACCTGTAAAAAGTATCTATACGAGTCAGTCTTTCAAATACGCCGTATCATATGCATCAATACGCCGTATAGACAGAACTGACAATAATGTTTTAAGTATGCAAAAATAAAGGACTGATAACGTATAGAAATTCAATACGTTGTATGGTATGGAGCGTATACGTCGTATTAATGTTTGGAAAGACAGACTCGATAAAATAAATTAAAAACTGTCTAGTTTGTCTCCTAGGAAGCACTTTTGTTTTCAGCGAAGTCTTTAAGTTAGACTTTTTCTTCAGCTTCTTTTATTCGGCTCTTGTCACCACCCATCCTTCGTCTATGATATGAAAGATTTCTTGGTATGCGCGGCATGCATCTTTATTGGTCTTTGTCAAATCATCGTATTCATATTCCTTTATAGCAACATACTCTTCATCTTGTCCAAATGAATACTTGATCATCTCAAATCTTCTAATCTTGCAAACTAACGTATTATGAGCGGTATCACATCGTCTTTCATTATGTTGTTCCTCTTTTTCCTGAACATTACTATTGTTGCTTGCTTTACTGTTCCTACCAAATATACGATTAACACCAAGATAAGGATCACATGTAGTGATGAAGTTTGCGTATGGTCCTCGTATGTGATCCCTCCAACTAGCAAAGGGAGAGCATTCTTGATCGTTTACTTTCCACCAATAATCTTGAAGCTTTACCAATAGTTCATAATCGAGTTCGTGGAAATTTCTGAAAGCCCTCTTTAACCATGCGCAAAAATTTATTACACTTTGACTTGCATCACCGCATGATTTTTCATAAATGGCTTTTTTGCTTTAACACTTCTTCTTTTAAATTGTCTTCCGTTAACTCATCATACCATTCATAGTCTTGAAACTATGTCATGTAACCAACCCGAACCATTCTCGGTAACTCTCCTTCGTTATAGAATCCATTATCATTTGAACTGCAGGTGGGCCACTTAGCTTTCATGTTCTTGAAACGGAAAGGTTCATAACTATGATCACACATTTCATATGGTACTCCATCCTCAGACCATGGTTCATCAACTTTATTATTCGATTTGTTCTCATAATCTTCATAAGTCTCGGTTCTTTGAATATCATGAGTAAATAATTCGGTATCAACTTTGAGAAGATAATTGAACTCTGTGTACAATGGTGTTTCGTAGTCGAATAAGTTGGTTTCGATCCTAAAGATTTCACCGATCTCTTGTTCATCATCATTATTTTCGTCATTAAGATCTGAAACCTCCTCGTTGCTTAGTACTACCTCATCGTCTCCTCTCATCCAGTAAACCTATAATGCGTTCTTGGTGTACCAATCCATCTCCAAATGGTTGTAAAATTTTGAGGCAAGCCATTCAGCGAAAAACAAGTTAGATAGATTGTATTCTATATCTACTTCTCGTGCGTATGTTTCTCTTTGTCTCTTGATCTCCAAGTATTTTTTTGAATTGCTGCTTATAACTTCTTATTAACCATGTACCAATCACCCCTTTCTTGATCAAAAACTTGATGTTTATATCCATTGTCTTATGATTTCCATACTTGAGGTCCAACCATTGTTCCATGGTTACATCAATAAGCCTTACCAATCTTTTGTTGATCAAGATCACTGCTTCAGCATAAATCTTTTCGCACTCTTCATAACTCATTTTCCATTCATATTCCCCAAGATCATTGTGCGTTAGATTAGTGGTTTGTTCAACACATGGGGTAGGTTTAGGAACTTTAATTTCACAAGTAAACAAGTCATCATTAATTCCGCTTAATTTGTTAAATTCGTTGAAGATCATCCCCAGCTGTGTATCATAAGTGAACAAATCTTCATCGATCTTAAGCAATCCAAGTTTCTCGAACTCTTCCTTAATTATCTTTGTCATTGCTACTGAAAACAACCAGAAAATCATCAGTAGAACCAGTTGAAAAAGGCATATATAGAAATTTAAGCTCGTAGTTCGAATATGAAATTTTTTGTTACTGCAGTTATATCAGGTGATCGATACGCCCTATTCAATTTATTTGAATACACCGTATCAGTCTGTTGAATTAGTTGTATTGGTTAGGAAAGTTAGATACGCCATATTCAATTAATTTGAATACGCCGTATCAGATTATCGACCAGAAGAGTGAATTGAAAATAATAAAACAAAATAAAATAAACAAATACACAAGCAAACAATTAAAAACAAATATACATAGTTTTACAAAATTTTACACTAATCTAAATTACACTAATTCTAGGGGTTAAGTTAATCTAATGTTAAAAACTAAAATATTAAATAAAATAAAGATTTACAATTTCACTCCCTGACAAAGGCACCAAAAACTTGATGTGTCGTCGTGTAGGTTGTTATTTTAGTTATTCAAGTTTTACATTTATATTTTGCCAACTTTACATAAAACAACACTTTAACAGGCATTGTACCCGATCAGATATAGTTTCGTTGGTAAGTAGGGTGTCGATTACTAAGAGCGAGAACGTTAATCTATAGTTCTATCAATATTTTATTAAACTATGTTAGTTCTAATATATGTTAAACCTATGTTAGTCGTAATACTAATGGATAAGGGGGGAGGTTTTCAGTCTGAGAGACTGGCACAGGTTTTGTGGTAACTTAGATCAATTTAAAACACAATAACACACGCAAGCAGATAGACAAAATATAGAAGAGCGGTCTAGCCAAATATAAGAAAACTATATTAACCAGGATTAATCCAATTAAAATGTTGGTTTTTTTATTTAGTGCAATAAGTGCTTATCTCTATGCGGCATATCATTCCAAGATTTAAGCGGTACTTCTTCCTAAAACCTAGACATGTAGAATTCTATCACAATAAAACGCATCCGCATAAAGCATCCTATTTGCTGATTATAATCTATTTTAGGGGATTAATAATGGTGATCTTATTAAACCATAGCTCATAGAGACTTTACCCACTTACTGCTTAATGGCAATTTATATTCTAGTAGTTCACTGTCCAAGTCTTTACCAAAGGAATCAGTACGTTATTTGTTGATCCTAGGGTCACCTGCTAGTCCAACTGTTTACATAAACAATGGTAAAATTAGGGCATTAATTGTGATCTATGGTTCTAGAATATCAAATTACTATATGGAGAGCCAACCCAACATCTAGCTAACTTGGTCGGTATCACTAGATCCATTTGAATGATAGGTCGCATACAAAAGCACATAAACAAGTATGGAATTGAATAAACATAAAAAAGAAATCAACGATAAATTATGCATTCGATATAAACAAACTAAAATTTAATCTCTTCATAATCATGGCTACTGGTATTAGCCCTTTAATCATTGTAAAAATTTCAAGATTATTAATTCGACCAAGGTAAACTAACGAGTTAGAAACAGAATGATAACCAAAACACCAAACTAGATTACTAGAGTATAGGAGATTATAAGGTGTTTCCCATGGAATTAGTAGCTTTGCTTGACCTCTTCTATTCTTCTTGTCTTCTAAAAATCAACTTTTATGGTTAAGGTATCGAAAATATGATCAAGCACACCTAAAACTTGTTTTTAGGTCTTCTATTTATGGTGTCTGGAATTTGGTCAATACGACGTATTGGTTGAGGTGAATATGGCGTATCGGGAGTTTCTTGGAGTAGGAACCATGCTCGATATCTTCCAAAAAATTTTATTACTATATCTTGGATACGACGTATAGAATTCTTCTGGATACAACGTATTGGACTTTATTCTCCGTGGTCTTTTGTCAAGTGCAGGCACATATACGTCGTATCTTCCTTGATGGAAATGGTGATTGGATGTCAGAACAATATTCTTTATATTTCTTCGTTTAAGCTCCAGAATGCACGCCTTTTTGCTAATCTTCACAAAGTACTCCATAATTACTGTAATTCTCAAATATAAACGATAAAGTAACAATTCTTGCAATAATTATATAAAATGGGTAATTATTTGATGTCATCAAAATTGTATCTAGATGGACGACGTGAGCCTGTAGTCGTTAGGACAAAACATGCCAAAGCTGGCCAAATCCATCCAAACAAATGACCCAAGCCCCTAGACTTTAGGCTGAAAATGACAAATTCATTGAGATGAACGACCTGCCATCCAAACGTGCGTCTAGATGAATTTGACCTCCCCAAGTTATATGTAAGTGTTGAATTAAGTGCATTGACCCTCAAGTCTGATCATTTGCTCCTCATAGGCCAAGGAGTATTCCAAGCATATACTCTTCCCTTTGGCCATCGTATTTTCATCTATCATCTATCTCTCTCTCTCAACCAACCTCCACACCATCACACACACACTTCTATCACCACCCCCACCCTTTTCTAGAGGTATTGGGGGGTTGGTTGGGTCGTCCGTTCTAGAAAACAAGGCATGGCAATTGTTTAAACCACTCAAACAACCTATACAACACCAACATGATGGGCTTATTAACCAAACACCCCCTGAGGTCAGACACTACACAACATAAGGCATAATTCTAGAAGGCTTTTAGAGGCAGAGATGTGTATTTTGCGGTTGTTATCTTTCGGGTAGAAACGTTTCGTGATACTTTGGTTGTGAAGAAAAATGGTTAGAATTCTAGAACTTGATACTTTGGCTCTATGTTTTGGTATTATCTCTTTTAATTTCAATCATCTTAATTTTTTCATGCTTGTGTTGGTTATGTGATTTCCTTTATGGGTTTTATAAATAATGTATTATGCTTGTTTGGTTCAAATGAGAACTTGTGGTAAAGGGATGTTTAGATTTTATTAGTGTTTGTTTGAATTTTGATGAAAACTTCATATTCGGTTATATTGGAACTTGTCCTTGTTTATTGTTTTGGTTGATCATTGTTGAGTCTATGGGTCGAAAGGATTCTCAATAGTGGTTGATTTCAATTCATTAATAGGAAAATGATTTGGTCTTGTACTTTGTGACGATTGTGCAAGAGAATTAATAAACATAACAAGTAAAGGTTTAACTTAGATTAATGTCGAAATAAGTCGTTTAAATATGTGTTCTAATCATCTTTCAAGTAAATGGAACTTTACGATCGATAGCATCAAAGTCTATAGGTCAAAAGGATTCTTTATTGTTGTTGGTTTAGGCATTAGTCTCACATGACCACTTGATTGAGACTTGTCTATCATTGATTTATAAAACACTTAGACTATTATTATTAGTTATATAGGTCGAAAGGATTACCTTTGATAATATGATTTTCAAACTAAACATCCTAATATCCATGTAATCATTTGTCCAAACGAGTATGATCTTGTGTGCTTGCTTAATATTGCTTTTCCATATTGCTTCCTTTGGTGGTTTGATCCGTGACAATCATAACCACTATCTTGTTACTTGCTTAAACAAACAAACGACACTTGAGTGCAACCAAATCTCTTGGGAAGACCTTTATTTACCAACCCCTAACTACACATGACTAGGGTATACTTGCCCAAATGTGTTCCTAGTTAACTGGTAATTCTTGTTTATAAATTTAAAGCTTAATGTGAACGCATCTAGTTTTTGGCACCGCTGCCAGGGATTTGCGTTTGTATTCATACGTCTGTTTGTTTGTTTAATCGATTGCTTGATTCTCGTGCTTGTTTGCTATTGCTTGCTTGTTGCTCATGATGTTTGCTTAATTGCCTTCCTTGCGTTTTCTTCAAAAATCTCTCATTTCTCATGCTTGCTTAATGATCTTGTCATCAAAATCAAGTTTTTGGTGTTAGGATTTTGTCTCATGTGTTCTAAAATTGCTAGTTTCAATGATTGCTTTCTAAGTGTGCTCGAAAATGCTTGCGAAAAAACCACCAAAACTAACTAGTTGAATCCAGACAAAAGGTTGGGTACTCCAACTGAACGGCTAGATCACCCAAACCATTCCAGCCGATCGGTTGGCTTGCGCAGCTGCACGGCTGGATGGTCCTGACCACATGTTTTTTTAGTTTGTGTTTTCTTATTTTGTGAGTTCCTTTTTTATAAGTTTATGTGATCTTTTGCAAGTTTATGTGTTTTTGGTTCGTATTATTCTTGTTTAGGTTAATTTCATATTAAGTTGAATAAGATTGTCTTGTTTTGTGTTTGTTGTGTTTTGTGTTTAGTGACTAATAATGTTTTTTGCGTTTATGTGCTTGTTAATTTGATATGATCATGCTTTTATGTGTTTCTGCTTATCTTCGTTTTAAATGTCGTTTTGTGTTCTTAATGTTCTTCTCGTTAATATGTGTTTAAATGTGTTTCAATGTTTATTTCCTTGTGTTTAATTTTGTGCTCCACTTTCTGTGAGTTAATAAAAAGTTTATAAGCAAAACATGTTTGGTTCAAATTTTGTTTTACTAAAAATCAATCCAGCCGATCGGCCCGAGCCCATAGCCGAATCGACTAGACGTTTTAATGGCATTTGGTTCATTCCAGCCGAACGACATCAATAATTTTTCATTTTTTTGTATATTGTTCGTTTAGAGTCGTGTTATGTTTCTGAGTGTTGAAAATGTTTTATTTATCATATTCATGATGTTTAGATATGTTTAACGTTTGTTCTTAGTTGTTTAAGTTGAATTCGTGTTTAAATTATCATGTTATCGTGCGCGTTTCTTATCCTTTTTAAGATTCAGAGTTAAGGAAATGAACTTTGTAGGTGTGTTCGAGCTGGGAAACCCTCACGATACCTACACAACTCTCCACTCGGGATACGATGGGTTTAAAGGCTGTTGCATAGCCCCCTTAAAAAAAATTTGCCCAACAAACGTTTGCCTACGAAAGTGTGCTTTCGAATTTTACGTGTTTTGTAGTTTACTTTATTTTTGTAGATTCAATAAAGCTCATGGATGATGGGTTGGTTGTATTGTTGGTGACCTCACCATGGAGTGTGTATGTTTGGTTGAATAATGAAATCGATTGATCTCTCGTACTTAACATCTTATCATATGAAGTTCGATCGCGATTTCTTTGCCCGGGAAGTTTTGTTTCTTTTGAACTACTTATTTATTTATTTTCCCTATTTTACAAACTTTGAAGTATATTTTTCACATTGAGGATAATGCAAAACTTAAGTGTGGGGGAAAGTAAAATAGGAAAAACGAAACTGATTTTAGTACTTCCAATTTTTGGGCTAATTTTAAAATTTTTATACTTGTTTGTCGTCGTGATCTAGACGTTTTTACGCTTTTAGAATAATATATTAAAATAATTGGATTAATCCACTGGTGAAAATACTGTAATTTTAAAAAATTCAAGATGTGTCCCGGTTAATATTGCAATCCATTATAGGATCGATGATATTTGCTAGCATATATTATAGCCCTTCCCACTAAATTGTAAGGATTTGAGCCTGTTTCATATATAGCATACATCTTTTATACTTGAGTTCTTTTTCTATGAGTGTGCCGATGATTGTATTTATTCTAGAACTTGTGCTTGTAAATCATTACCAGACTGCAGTAAGATCGCATTCATGTGATAAAGAGACAACCTTAGGATTTTAACCCAAATAGCCTTTCTAGTTTACATATTTAATTTTAGCTAGTTACACTGATTAGCTAACCACCCTTAGTGACCCATTTCTTAACACTCACTTGTAGTGCTAGATACCCTTAGAACACCTTTCGAGCCATTCTTTTCGTTTTGTTACATCTATTAAGAAAGCAAAAAAATTTACACTTTAAACCTTAGCCTAACCCCTTGTCAAAGTCTAAACGGTAGGTAGCTAGTTTCTTGGTATGTTGGATTGTTTTTTATGATTATTATTTAGCCACACTTCGTCATTTGTGTGTGTCATTTCAACAAAGATGAAGAGTGCACCTTCTTATTTGTATTTTTTGTGGTGTATGCTTATATGAAGTATGGGAGAGTTTGATGTATGTAAAAAAAGTTAAAAAAGGATGTTGATAAAAAAAATATACGTGAAGGAAAATAAGAATAAGTCATCAAAAAAGAGAAAAAAAAGTGTGATGACAATTATAGCTAATGTGCTATATATTTATAAAGATGAAAGAAGACTAAGTATGTTTGAGGTATCAATTAGCTAATGTGCTAAGACGTGATATATATGGTGATCGATATGTGAAGGAGGAATAAATTGGTTACTGTAATCATTTACAGGTTTGTGGTTTGATTGGTAACTAGCAACATGGGACTTAGACTTTTGCCTTATGTATAATATGATCTCGTTAACCCTTACTAATAAATTTTCCCATGCCTTATCCATACCCTTTATTAACCCAAACCCTAAATGTTATAACCTAATAAAAGCCCTCTTTAGATGTTTACACTTGGTGCTTTACGCCAGGTCGGTGGAGTTTTGTTTCTTGTACAAGCCTATGATAATAAATTTGGTCACGACTAAGCTATGAGTGTGATTTCTATTATATACTTCACCACCCAAATAAATGAGTGTTGAGTGAATTATACTTCATTCCTTTTTTGTGAGGTGCTTAGAAATGTTAATCAAACGAGAAAACCTTTGGGTATTGTCAAACATCTCGGTTTTTTACCAAAAGCATAAAATGATGAATCTTATCTTGTACTTGTGCTTGATAGATTTGCATCGTATTTTTCTAATCATTTTTGTGCACCATGTGGATTTAATTTTTTTATAATTCTAGATTTGCTTAAGGGCAAGCAAAGTTTAAGTTTGGGGGAATTTGATCACGCTGAAATTGAGTATGTTTTTAGTAGCGTTATCATGACTTTTGTACGTGTTATTTGGTTAATTAACGTGCTTTTGCTACTAATATTGCACAAAAATGGATAATTATGTTTGTAGCTAGCCAAGATTTAGAAAGTGATGAAAAGATCAAGAAAAGAGAGAAAAACGAAGAAAAATGCATGTACGAAGACTTCCCACCAAGAACGAGTCCGTAGACACATTAGCGAGAAGAAAAATCATATAGAGATCATTTCTGAGAGCAAGGAAGAGTATTATATTGACTTTGGAGTCATACAAGTCAAACTCGACCAAGGAAAATGTCACACCTCCAAACAAGGCCTGGACGGAATATGTATCCGGGGGCGTGACGTTATAATATACATTACACAAAGTACAAAGAACGACCACTAATGGACGTTTTGAAAATCATAACTCATTGTATTTATTAAAAATGGATAACTCTTACAAGATTTGAAATGAAATTTAAAACGTTGCGAAAGCATAATTAAATTTTAAAAGACAACGAGTATTAATGATAATAAAGTCTTGAAAGATGATATCATATTGCACGTAGACTCCGCATACCACATCAGACAAGTCCAAAGCTAAGCACCTGAAAAACATGCTTAAAACGTCAACATAAAGTTGGTGAATTCATAGGTTTAATTCAAACGTAATTAATGTGGACCACAAGTTTCCAAAATGTATGCGACAGTTATAAGAGATATAACTTCACATAAAAAGGTATTTACATTGCACTAAGCTCATGACACCGAAGCTAATAGGGAGGTAACATGTACATTGCTATAAATTTGCTTGCCCTTACAGGTGTCCGACCAAAGACCACCTAACCAGTTTCGACATGACATATATCCGTTAGTTCTTGAAAAACTCGAATTAGTAAGTGCTTCTTACCCGGATAGGGATAATTAGTCCCAATAGATCTATTTTTTCACTCGCGCTTACTTATCTAGCCAGACGGTTAAAGGTAATTAACGGTTCATGATAATTCGGGCAATAGTGGTCTAAACGCTACTTAGGCAACACGTAAGCGGGTAAATTCTCACGTATAGTACTTGTGTCTAATTTTAAAAGCAAGCAATGTTTCTTACCCCAAGTTATAAAATATTTAATCAGAACGAGTAAAAGTGGGGCTATAAACTCACCTCGAGTTGGTGAAGTGATAGAGTAAACGTCTAGAAAGATGATCACGCAGAAACGAACGACGGTACATAAATGCAACCTAAGAGAATATAGGTTTCGACTTAGAATCGGTATAATGGAAGAATGCGGATAATACATGTTGGGAATTAAGGGCTTCTACAAAGTTTATACTGCTGGTTCAACTTAGTACTGCCAAGTCAAAAAGTTTGTACTGTTGAGATTATAACTGCCAGTACTAACTGGTTAGTACTGCTAGAGTAAAAGTTAGTACTGCCAGTACTAACTTAATACTGCTGAAGAGAACTTAACACTACTGCATGAAGATTAGTACTGATGAAGAGTTAAATAGCGTTTGGTTTTTGATAATGTTACGGACTTATTATGTGTATAGCTTATATAGGTTAGAAGATCATGTTGATATCTAATTGAATTTTTAGAAGATTGTAGATTATCTTGTAAAGGACTCATTGATGTATAAAAAAGAGATCATATGGTTATGGTTTTAGATGTATAAAAAACGAGTCATTGTCATAGCTTCAGAGTTGTAAACCTAACACTAGTCAAAAGAGTGTTCGTATTAAGTATATTGGAGCCATTGTTTTGATTGTAAACATCTGTTTGATCAATACATATATTACTTTTATTCTTCATTAGTGGTATAAACTAGATTTTCACGCATAGTTTATATGCATACTCTCAAAAGTTTCAGTCTTACGTTCCTTTGGAATTATCCAAGGATACAAAACCTTACATCAAGCACAAACAGAGATCAAGAATCTGTTCATTAAGGATCAACAAGTGGTATGAAGAGCTGTTTGAAAGCTTCGAATAAGAAGAAACCCAAACAAAACATAATATGATCTTAAACTCTACTCAGTGATAAGACTGCAGCACAGGAACTACTTCTACAAACCTCTGACTACAAAGACTCCCTAATACCTCAACCCGGGGGGAGAATATGATCTCTGGTTAATGAGGATAGAACAATACTTTCTCATGACTGATTACTCCCTCTGGGGAAGTAATTTTAAATGGTAACAAAGTACTGAAGAGAACTGTTGGAGAAATTGAGCAGGAATATGAACCTACTACTGCAAAAGAATAGCAAGACAGGAGGAATGAGATGAAATCTAGAGGAACTTTGTTAATGGCACTCCCAAATAAGGATCAACTAAAGTTCCATTCATATAAAGATGCAAAATTGCTCATGGAAGCCATAGAGAAGAGGTATGGAGGAAACAAGGAATCCAAGAAAGTTCAGAGGACACTACTCAAGCAACAATATGAGAACTTTTTAGGTTAAGCTCAGAAACAATAGATCAAACTTTTGATAGGTTGCAAAAACTCATTAGTTAGTTGGAGATTCAAGGCAAAGTTATTGCACAAGAGGACATGAACTTAAAACTATTGTTGAGAAGTCTTCCATCTGAATGGAAGACTCATGCTTTGATCTGGAGGAACAAACAGGAAATAAAGACCTCCAGTTTTGGTGTCTATACAACAACTTGAAGATATATGAACCTGAAATCTCAGGATCATCAAGTACAAGTCAAAATCCATAAAATGTGGCTTTTATGTCCTCCAACAGCACTAACAACAATAGCAGCACAAATGAAGCAGATAACACTGCTTATGGAGTTAGTGCTGATTATACTCAAAGTAATCCTACATCTGGAGATAATCTTAGTGATGTTATGATCTATGCTTTCCTAGCTAGTCAGCCAAATTCTCCTCAACTTGCATAAGAGGATCTAGAACAAATTGATCCTGATGACCTAGAAGAAATGGATTTACAATGGGAGATGGCCATGCTGACAATAAGAGCTAGGAGATTCATCAAGAGGACAGGCAGGAAGTTGGATGTAAATGGTCAAAGAGTTAGATTTGATAGGTCTAAAGTGGAGTGCTATAATTGTCATAAATATGGTCACTTTGCAAGATAATGTAGAGCTCCTAGAAATCAGGAAAACAAAGGAAGAGAGATTAAAGATAAACTGTGACAGTGGAAACTCCCATTGAAATGCCCTTGGTTGCTCAAGATGGAATTGGAGGGTATGATTGGAGCTACCAAGCTGAAGAAGAGCATCCTACAAACTTTGCATTAATGATGGCACATACATCTTCAGGAAGTTCTTCCAGTTCAACTTTGAGGTAATACTTGATCTAAATCTTGGTAAAAAGCTTATGCTACTCTAAAAGAACAATATGATAGTTTATCTTCTGATTACAAAAAGTTCAATTTAATTTAGTTTTTCTATAAAGCAGGTTTAGAATCAGTAGAAGCTAGACTAGCTACAATAAAAAAAATGAGATGTTGTTTGAAGAGAACATTAATGTTTTAAATCTTGAAGTAAAACAAAATAATGCTTTAACTGAAAATAAAAAGAAATTGGAAAAGTAAAAAAGAGAGAGATGAGTTAAAAACTAACATTAAGAAGTTCAAAAATTCATCTAAATCTTTGAATAATTTGCTAGAAAGTCAAGTTGTTGACAAGTTTAAAACTGGACTAGGATATAATGCAGCTTCTTCTACTGCAGCTTCTCCTACAGTAGAAAGTTTTGTGAATACATCAGAGATGTTAGAAAATCAGGAGAATAATAAGTCCAAATCTGATAAGGGATATCATGCAGTTCCCCCACCTTTTACAGGGAATTTCATACCTCGCAAACCTGATCTAACGTTTATGGATGAAATAGTTGAAAGTGAGAATTTGGATGTTACTACTGTTGTTACACCTAGTAATGTTAAGACAGTTGAGTCAAATCATGAGTCTGCTAATGTAAAAAGTAATGGTGATGCAGTAGAACCTAAAACTGTTAGGAAGAACAGCTTTAGACCTCCAGTCATTGAGGATTGGAATTCTGATGATGAAAGTGAGGTAGAAATTATACCTAAGGATAAAACTGTTAGTTCTAGCACTGAAAAGATAAAATTTGTTAAGTCTGCTAGGGAAACAGTAGAGAAGGTAGAAACATCTAAACAAAACAAACACTATCCTAGAGGGAACCAAAGAAACTAGAACAATCTTATGTCCTAAAGACTAGGAAGTGACTTTAAAATGATTAATAAAGCTTGTTTTGTTTGTGGTAGTTTTGAGCATCTCCATTATGTGTGTGATAAAAAGGTTATAAGACCAGTGTGGAACAACTCAAGTAGGGTGAATCACAAGAACTTTGCTAATAAAATGACTCACCCTTACCCTAATAGAAGATTTGTTCCACAAACAGTATTAACCAGGTCTGGCAAAATTAATACTGCTGGTGCAAGTGTTAATACTGTTGTCAGACCAGTTAATACTGCTGGCTCAAAAACAACTGTGAATCATCCTAGACCAATATCAAATGCTTACAAAAAAGGATATTCACAAGTCACAAGGCCATTTAACAAGTATTCAGCAAACAAAAATAGTATTTTCAATAAAAATGTTAATATTGTCAAGGTAAAAGATACTACTACTAGGGATAGAGCAGTAGTAAGTGAAAACAAGGGAAAAGGGGTTAATGCTGTTAAGGCCTCAGCATGCTGGGTTTGGAAAGCCAAAAACAGTAGTGCGTCAAATACTTTCAATAAATATTCTCACATTGATGCACGAGACAGATCCAAGTCTATAATGGCTTGGATCCCCAAAAGATAACAATAGGACCGGGATAGTTGAAGAGACCTTAAACATTATATTTCTTGAAAATGCACCTAATGTGATAGGAAATGGACCAGACTAGATTTTTGATGTTGGTTCTTTGTCAAAATCTCTGAACTATGTGCTAGTTGTTGCAGGAAATCAAACTAATGGTATTGCAGGAACTAGAGAGAATATTGTTGCAGGTCAAGCTAAAAAGAAGACAGAACATGAACAAGAGTACATCCTAATACCTATCTGCACAACTGATCCATTAATCTCTTAAGGTCCTAAGGATAGTGAAGAAGATGCTGGAGTGAAGCCTGCAGAAGTGAATGAAAGTGAAGCTTCAGGTAAAGATGGGAAGGATGAACAAGACTCAAGAAGTGAGTTTCAAAGGATACTTCAACAAGAAAAGCAGACTGAACATCCTAACATCACTAATAGTATAAATACTGTTAGTACACCTGTTAGTACTGTTGGACAATATTCTACTAATGATGCTCCATTATCACCAGTTAATGCTGCTAAAATTTTTAAGGAACATCTATTTGAATAATTTTCTTCTTTCAAAAATGCATTTACTCTTCTACATGTTCCAAATCTAATGGATGATAACATTGGAATTTTTTCTGGTGCATATGATGATGAAGATGTGGGTGGACAGGCTGACCTCAACAACTTGGAGACAACCATGAATGTCAGTTATATTCCCATAACAAGAATTAACAAAGATCATACAATTGAACTAATAATTAGAGACTTGCACTAAGCTCCAATAACAAGAAGGATGTCACAACAAAATATTAAAGAACATTGTTTGGTGAGCTACATTAACAAGCAGAGAAGAACAAATCATAAAGATTATCAGAACTACTTGTTTGCCTGTTTTCTTTCTCAAAAGGAACCCAAGAAGCTGATTCAAGCTCTGGAAGATCCAAGATAGATAGAAGCAATGCAAGAGGAGCTTCTACAATTTGAACTTCAGAAGGTTTAGACAATGGTTGATCTACCTAATGGAAAAAGGGCCATTGGAACAAATAGGTATTCAGAAACAAGAAAGATGAGAGAGGAATTGTTGTTAGAAACAAGGCAAGACTGGTTACACAAGGTTACACCTAAGAAGAAGGCATTGATTATGATGAGGTTTTTACTCCTATTGCTAGGATAGAAGCAATAAGGTTATTTTTGGCCTATGCTTCATATACGGGGTTCTTTGTGTACCAGATGGATGTGAAGAGTGCCTTCTTATATGGTACTATTGAAGAGGTGGTATATGTTTGCCAACCTCCTGGTTTTGAAGATCCACATTTCCTTGATAAATTCTATAAGGTAGAAAAAGCTTTGTATGGTCTACATGAACCTCCTGGTTTTGATGTTGATTCTTTGTCAAAATCTATGAACTATGTGCCAGTTGTTGTAGGAAATAAAACTAAGGGTATAGAAGGAACTAGAGATAATATTGTTGCAGGTCAAGCTGAAAAGAAGACATAACCTAAACAAGAGTACATCCTAATACATATCTGCACAACTGATCCATTAATCTCTCAAGGTCCTAAGGATAGTGAAGAAGATGCTGGAGTGAAGCCTACAGAAGTGGATAAAAGTGAAGCTTCAAATAAAGATAGGAAGGATGAACAAGACTCAAGAAGTGAGTTTGAAAGGCTACTTCAACAAGAAAAGCAGACTGAACATCCTAACAGCACTAATAGTATTAATACTATTAGTACACCTGTTAGTACTGATGAACCATCTTCTACTTATGATGCTCCATCATCACCAATTAATGCTGCTAAATCTTCTAAGGAACATCTAATTGAACAATTTTCTCCTTTTAAAAATGCATTTACTCTTCCAGATGTTCCAAATGTGTCTCCAATGGATGATAACACTAGAATTTTTGCTGGTGCATATGTCGATGAAGATGTGGGTGGACCGGTTAACCTTAACAACTTGGATAAAAAAATGAATGTCAGTTCTATTCCCACAACAAGAATTAACAAAGATCATCCAATTGACATAATAATTGGAGACTTGCACTAAGCTCTACTAACAAGAAGGATGTCATAACAAAATCTTGAAGAACATTGTTTGGTGAGCTACATTAACAAGCAGAGAAGAACAAATCATAAAGATTATCAGAACTACTTGTTTGCCTGTTTTCTCTCTCAAAAGGAACCCAAGAAGGTAATTCAAGCTCTGGAAGATCCAAGCTGGATAGAAGCTATGCAAGAGGAGCTTCTACAATTTGAACTTCATAAGGTTTAGACACTAGTTGATCTACCTAATGGCAAAAGGGCTATTGGAACAAAATAGGTATTCAGAAACTAGAAAGACAAGAGAGGAATTTTTGTTAGAAATAAGGAAAGACTGGTTGCACAAGGTTACACCGAAGAAGAAGGCATTGATTATGATGAGTTTTCTGCTCCTGTTGCTAGGATAGAAGCAATCAGGTTATTTTTGGCCTATGCATCATATATGGGGTTCATTGTGTACCAGATGGATGTGAAGAGTGCCTTCTTATATGGTACTATTGAAGAGGAGGTATATGTTTGCCAACCTCCTAGTTTTGAAGATCCACATTTCCCTGACAAAGTGTATAAGGTAGAAAAAGCTTTATATGGTCTACATCAAGCTCCTAGAGCCTGGTATGAGACCTTGTCTACCTACTTAATTGAAAATGGATTTAGAAGAGGCACTATTGATAAGACTTTGTTCATCAAGAAAGACAAAGGTGATATCTTGTTAGTTCAGGTGTATGTTGATGATATCATCTTTGGGTCTACAAAGAAGTCTTTATGTGATGAGTTTGAAGGTTTGATGCACAAGAGATTTTAGATGAGTTCTATGGGGGAACTCACTTTCTTCTTAGGATTACAAGTACAACAGAAGGAGGATGGAATCTTCATTAGCCAAGACAAATATGTGGCTGAAATATTGAAGAAGTTTGATTTTGCCACTGTGAAGACAACAAGCACTCCAATAGAGACTAATAAGGCATTGGTTAAGGATGAAGAAGCTGAAGCTGTAGATGTTCATTTATACAGATCAATGATTGGATCATTGATGTACTTAACAGCTTCTAGGCCTGACATAATGTTTGCTGTTTGTGCTTGTGCAAGGTTCCAAGTTACTCCTAAAATGTCACATCTTCATGCTGTGAAGAGGATCTTTAGATACTTGAAAGGTCAACCTAAATTGGGCCTTTGGTATCCTAGAGATTCACCATTTGACTTGGAAGCTTTTTCTGATAGTGATTATGCTGGAGCTAGCCTTGACAGGAAATCCACAATAGGAGGTTGTCAATTTCTTGGCAAGAGGTTGATTTCATGGCAATGTAAGAAGCAGACTATAGTTGCAAATTCTACTACTGAAGCAGAGTATGTTGCTGCTGCTAATTGCTGTGGACAGGTGTTATGGATTCAAAATCAAATGCTTGATTATGGGTTCAACTTCATGAACACCAAGATTTACATTGATAATGAAAGCACCATTTGTATTGTGAAGAATCCAGTGTTTCACTCTAAAACCAAGCACATAGAGATTAGGCACCATTTCATCAGAGATTCTTATGAGAAGAAGTTGATTCAAGTGATCAAGATTCACACAGACCACAATGTTGCAGATCTTCTCACAAAGGCATTTGATGTTAGCAGGTTTAACTTTTTGATTGCTAGCATTGGATTACTCAATCTTTGAAGCTAAAATTTGTTGGAGTTATGATTGATGAGGTTTGAAGTTAAAACTGGTAGTTGTAAGGTTAATACTGCTAGGCAGAAAATTAGTACTGCCAGGCAAAAGTTAGTACTGCTGAGCCAAAGTTAGTACTGCTGGGATATCATTAGAGTTACAACTGCTGAGCAAATTCTTAACCCTTGAAGCATTATTTGAGGGGAGGTCAATTGAGAATGAATGAAAGTGATTGAAACATCAAGTAGATATGGATGAAGGGTCAGGACAACCCACTGATCCCCAACCCACATCCACATTTACTCAACTCTATAATAAAGAAATCAATCATTGTTCCATCATCATATCAACCCAAAAAGACCCACAAACCTAGGACAACTATAAGGACCAATGAGATATCTCAGTATAGTGAACCTTTTAACCTTGTTATAGATGAGACTGTCTATAAGGAGTGGGAAGACAAAATGGAAATGGCTGCCACTATTGCTTCTAGCTTAGATACAGAGCAGGACAGTGGTAACATAAATAGGACCCAAACCATGTCAACACTTAATGAGTCTTTTCCTCAAGGAACTGATTCAGGTAGTGGTCCTAGGTGCCAAGATACCATATTGGGGGTGTAGATGCTCAAACTAGGTTTGAGACTACATTTAAAAAGTCTAATGATCCACCTCTCTCAAGAGGTTACACACTTGGAAGTGGGGAGGACAATATGAAACTATTGGAATTGATGGAACTTTGTACAAAATTGTCAGATTTAGTGAGCAAAAAGAAAAGAGAGATGTTGTGAGTTGAAAAACAAAAAGAGAGATGTGTGAATACAAACAAAAAAGAGTGATTTTGTGAGCAAAAAGAATTGAGAGATAAAGTAAGAACAAAAATAGAAAGAGAGCTTGTGAGAATCAAGATTGCTGATGGAAATACTTTTTGGAACATAATTGAGGTTAAACCTGGTGTCTCAACAGTTAATACTGCTACGCATTACTTAGTACTGCTGGGAATTATTTAGTATTGTTAGTCTAAAACTTAGTACTGCTGGGCATTACTTAGTACTGGTAGGCTAATATTAGTACTGCTGTGTTACCGTTAATACTGTTTGGGGCATAACAGAATTTTCTTAATTAATTAATAGCCGTTGAGATATTTCCGCCAACAACTTCGCTTATAGGGGTCTATAATTTGGATATTTCTTGATCTTTCTTTCTCATATAAGTTTTCTTCGAGAAAAAGATTCAATTTTATTAAGTCGGTCGAATCAAAACCCTAAGTGCTCTCTACATAATCTCAATTAACTTTGCCAAGCTCACACACTCTCATAAACTAACAAATCCCAGAACCCTAATCAAACTTCTCTTCATCAAATGGCGAATTTGGCTTTCTGCGATAAGCACAACATGGTTGCCTACTTACAAAAGTCAGAAGGAAGTGAAGGATTTCATCAAATAATTGATTTTCTCTCTACATGTCACATTAAGTATGCCCTCATTGAAAGTCCAACTATCTATGTCTCTCTCATAGAACAGTTTTGGCAAACTGCTTCTGCAAGCACACCTGAGAATGGAGAGATGGAAATAACTGCTACTATTGATGGGAAAGTCAAGGTTGTTTCTGAGGCCTCTATTAGAAGACATCTCAAGCTAGAAGATTCTGATGGTATTAGCACTTTACCTAATGCTGAAATTTTTGAGCAACTTGCTCTTATGGGGTATGTGTCCAACTCTGACAGCTTAACTTTTCAAAAGGGACACTTTTCCCCTCAGTGGAAATTTTTAATTCATACCATCCTTCACTGCTTAAGTTCTAAGAAAACTGCTTGGGAACAGTTTAGTAGCAATATAGCAACTGCTATCATTTGCTTGGCCACCAACAGAACCTTTAATTTTTCCAAATTGATTTTTGAGGCCATGGTGAAAAACTTAGACAGTAAGACAAAGTTTTTGATGTATCCAAGATTTATACAAATCTTTTTGAACAAGCATAAGAGATTACTTCTACCCCACAAAAGAACTTACATTGCTCCTACCCTCACTCATAAACTGTTTAGCAATATGAGAAGAGCTTCCAAGGGATATACTAAGGTGAACACTCCATTGTTTCAAACAATGCTTGTTCAAGGTCAGAATGTACAAGGTGAAGGATCAACAATCCTAGTTGACTTCCATCACACACCCACTAGTGCTCCATCCACCTCATAACCACCAACTTCATCACCATCTATGCAAATAACCCATGCTGCTCCAATACCCTATGATTCACCTATCCCAAGAGTTCATTCACTTGAGGGTGTGGGTAGTTTGACACTATAATGAATTGACGGTTCTTTATACCTGCTTGCCAACAAAGTAGCAAAGCTCGGAAGAAGATATAAAGCAAACTTAAAAAGGTATATGGTAATGCTTACACCAAGCTTATCCTTAAAGAGAAGAAGTTAGAAAAGACTATCAAGACAAGCCAAGCTAGAAGGAGAGCCAAAATTGTGGTTTCTAATGATGAAGAAGATGAAGAGGATTCTTCTAAACAGGGGAGGAGTCTGATTAAAGATATGGATTTGGATGCTGGTATTTCATTGGTTCCTCCACATGTTGCATATCAAGAGAGGTTTGATGATGCATATGTTAGTGATCAACCTAAAGAGAAGTTATGAGTTTTTAGTGCAGCTAAGGTTCTTGCTGATGCAGCTAGAATAAGGAGAGTTGAAAACGTTCATACTTATACTAGAAGAAGATCAATTAGTACTGGCAGTGGTGGAGTTAGTACTACCAGTAGATTGGTTAGTACTACTGGTATGTCGGGAGTTAGTACTGCCAGTAGATTGGTTAGTACTGTTGGTATGGCTCAAGAGGTTGAAATCAATATTCCTTTACTAGTAGCAACAAAGGATAAAGGCAAAGCTGTTATGCAAGAGTCTGAGCCACCAAAGAAGATCAAAAAGAGAGTTCAATACAAATGAGTATTGATGAAGAATTAGCTCAGAAGTTGCATGAGGAAGAACAAGCCAGATTTAATGATGAACAAGAAGCAAAGTTTAATGAAGAACAAGAACAAGAGAAGCTTAATTATGAAGTAGCTGTGAGAATACAAGAAGAACTAGATGAATCAAAAGTCAGAGAATGGCTCAAGTGCATCAAGCAGCTCAAGGTTTTATAGATGTTGAATGGGATGATATATTGGCTAGAGTTGTAGCAGATGAAGATTGGGTTCAACGGTTACAAGCAGGTGAAAAGTATAGTGAAGAAGATTTACAAAGAAAGCTTGTGGAACTTTTTAATCAAAGAAAGAAGTTTTTTGCTCAACAAAGAGCTGAAGCTAAGAGAAACAAGCCAATGACTCCTGCTCAACAAAAGGCTTACATGGTAATACTTACATAAAGAACAAGAAGGAGGTTACTCTATTAAGAAATGAGTCACTTTTCCTTTTGAGCAGGTTAAAGAAATCTTTAAAACTACCATGAGGAGGGTACAATCTTTTATGCCTATGGATTTTGAGTTGGAGGATAAAAGAATAAAAAGAGCAGGTTAAGAAGGTTTAGAAGAGCCTGCTAAAGGATAAAAGATTGGAGAAGCTTTAGGGTCAGTTCAAGAACAATCAGATGAAGAACCAAAAGCAGATGAATTGTCTCAAGAACAGCTACAACAATTGATGATTATAGTTCCAGAAGAAGGAATGAATGTTGAAGCTCTGCAAACCAAGTACCCAATCATTGACTGGGAAGTCTACTCTGAAGACACTATAAAGTTTTGGAAAATCATCAGAGTAGGAAATTACACAGAGGTATATTAGGTTTTTGAAGGTATGCTCAAGAATTTTGACAGGGATGATCTAGTCAAACTATGGAGTCTAGTTCATGAAAGATTCAACTCAACAAAACTTACAGATGATAAAGCAAAAGAATTGTGGGTTGAACTGAAAAGGTTATTTAAACCAGATGAAAATGATACTCTATGGAAGATTCAAAGATATATGCATGATCCATTGACATGGAAGTTATATGATACATGTGGTGTTTATCATGTGTCTATAGAGAGAGGACATGATATTTTTATGCTGGTTGAGAAAGATTATCCACTGACAAAAGTACTTATGACTTTGATGTTATGTAACAAGCTAAGAGTGGATGAATATTCAGAGATGGAAATTGAGCTTTTAAGGAAAATCTTCATACTAGCAAACAAACCAAGGCAGTAAGGTGTTTGGAAGCATCCTTTCAGCTCAGAAAGGTTTAATTCAAGAAACTTGTCTTCCATGGGATATCAGAGACGCGGACGAGATGTGAGTATCTCCCCAATCACAAGTTTAGGGGAGGATTGTTAGGAATTAAGGGCTTCTACAAAGTTTATACTGTTGGTTCAACTTAGTATTGGCAAGTCAAAAAGTTTGTACTGCTGAGATTATAACTACCAGTACTAACTGGTTAGTACTGCTAGAGTAAAAGTTAGTACTACAAGTACTAACTTAATATTGCTGAAGAGAACTTAACACTGCTGCATGAAGATTAGTACTGATGAAGAGTTAAACACGTTTGGTGATATGTATGGACTTATTCTGTGTATATCTTATATAGTTAGAAGATATGTTGATATCTTATAGAATTTTAGAAGATTTTTAGTTATCTTGTAAAGGACTCCTTGGTGTATAAATGGAGATCCTAAGTATGTTTTAGATATACAAAAACAAGTCATTGTCATAGCTTTAAACCAGTACTAACTATAGTACTTGTAACATCCGAGAATTTTCGAATTTTTGAATGACTATTTCAATCGTTGACTTTTAGTGTCTGGCTTGACTTATAAGAACGACCACCTAAAGCACGTTTTCACAACTCGGACTCTAAAGCAATTTAATGTAAAACGATATTCCTGATAACTTTTCAGTTTTGACCAAGACCTGAAAACAGTCAGAAGGTGACTGAAATACCCTCGCGAAATTTTGAACACAACGTGTACTATAACACCCCCAAATTTACAACGCAACGGAATACAATATTGGGGTGCTACTTCATAATATAAGTTCACGAGTCACGGTAAACGACATTCAATTTTTATTAAAAAGATCAGAGTTACAAGGTCCCAATAACTTTATAAAAACTCATTTCAAAATAATCCACAACATGTTTAAGTTTCTTTAAAAGGAAACATTTTATCATATGTGCAAAGTTCACCAAGTCCACGTCCTTTGATATCCGCATTCCATCCCATCCAAGCTAGCAAGAATATACCTGAGATAAACATGCTAAAACGTCAACGAAAACGTTGAGTGAATTCATAGAGTTTATAAACAATCATTTTGAACACAAGCATAGCAAAACATTTAGTTCATAGAACAATCACAACGATGCTAGAGCCACGAACCGAACCTTAACCATGTGCCCAACCTGGAGTGATAGTGCTACACACTCCCAATACTAAATACAATATGTCCCCGTATGCCCTCGCAAGGAACACACGCCAGACAGGTCGTTAGGCCAAAATAGATCTATTATTATTGCATCAGCGTTCACCGGTTAGCGGTGATTGACGGTTCATGAAGGAAGGGCCACAACAATACACTCATAGCAACGTTCACATAATAAAATCACCTGTGTTCGATTTTCTAAAACAAGCATGTATCTCCCTCGCGGGTTTTCAAAACAAAGAAAAGAGTTAAATGCGAGGCTATGAACTCACCTTGCTCGTAAGCAATAATCGGATAATCTAATAACCACGTGGCTTCAATGAACATCTTGTCGCGATCGCGAAGTTGCAATTAATCCTAACGGTAATGCTCCATTCATTTAGGGAGGTATAAGTTTTGGGGTTTTTCCGATGGATAGTTACATCGACACGACTCAAAAATAAAAAGACTCAATTTAAAATTATAACATTTCGGTCGTTGGCCAAATAAAATAAACAAAATGACAAAACAAGTATGTAATGTATATTCCATATATACATTACATATGAAAACGGACGCGTATAATTCATGACGAGAATTATATAACCAAAGGCAAATATTCGAAAGTGCATTATTTAAGGTATGCAATTCTTTTCAAGCATTATTATTATATACATAAGAAAAGCGAGAGATTTAATTTAAACAATATTATTCGAAACGCATTCGAAAATTACTAAAGAATTCATTAAAGATTTATTTAATAAACGTGAACATACGTTTTAAGAATACAGTTAGACAATTAATGTCTTTAAAATTTTTATAAAAGTTTATATTAATATTTTAGTC